>BQNB010062145.1:0-16539 GCA_026074375.1 Tanacetum coccineum
GGGGACCACTGCAGATCTCACATAAGGTAGTGATTTTGTTTACTTGGGTAGGTTGCGTCGGAGCAAGATGAGCTTTCATCAAGTGTTGGACTTGATTTTTGAGCTCGATTAGACGACGGTCGGATGTACTCGGGATATCTTAAGGCAAAGCGATTGCCTTGACTGGCTTAGCGAAGTCCCTTGGGTCGTTCCAACTTTCATTTTCATAGAGGGTGAGGTCCTATAATAATGCCCAGGATTCTTCGGCGTTGAGGTCACGAAGCTTATCACCGGCCGATTGGTCAATGGTTCGTCCTGTGACGGGATTGACATGGTCATAAAAAATTTGGACTTGCAGCCAAAGGTCTATGCCATAATGAGGGACTTTTGGACTAAGTCCTTGAAACGAGTCCATGCTTCGGATAGAGATTCTCCATGATGTTGTTGGAACATCAGGATATCGTTGAGAGTTTTGCGGTCCTTCTTGGTGGAAATAATTGAGCAAGGAATCGAGTAGTAAGATCCTCCCATGTGGTGATGGATCCTGCTTGAAGGCGTTTAAGCCAATTGCTAGCTTGATCGTGAAGGGAAAATTGAAATAAACATAGGCGTGTTCTTTCCCTATTTTCACCATCAAGGTCAAGTGAGTCCAAAAGTTTAAGGAAATCCTTGAGGTGTTGGTTTGGATCCTCAGACCGAAGCCGTAGAATGAGCATCCATTTTGCACCAACCGGATTATGTCGGATCGAAGAGGTACTACGCTGTTCCCTACGGGGAGCTCGATGGTATTTCTGTAGCCCTCGTGGCTAGGTTTGGAGTAATCTCTTAGAGTACAGATAAGATTCTCGTCTCCCATGATGGTTGACGTGGAATGGGATATCGAACAATATAACACACAAGAAAAGATGAGAATACAAGAAACGCTAATGTTGCGGGAAATTAAATTCTTACCTTGAAAGGATTCAAGCAGTAGGAAACTAAAAGCTAAACTTATGTACAATACCTAACCATTCCCAGGCTGCACGTTATTTGGCACAAAAACTTTATGCGGGTGCGTCGTAGGACTTCTACACGAAATTTTACAACTCCCTAGGCAGAGCACCTAATCGTTGTAGTAGTTAGTTATAGGCAAGACTCGGGGGGATTGTTATCGTTCACTCGGGGAATAGGTAGGAAGCTTCTGATCACGGTCTACATAATTCTTAAAGGTTGAAGGGAAGATTATTTTTGTGTTTTTATATTTTATAAAAGCAGGTAAAATCATATATTGGAGAGGTTGGTTGGTTTTAGCTATTAAACTAAATATAAATCTAAAATTAGTGGTGTGTACTAACATATAATAAAAGATTGGTGTTTTTTTAATCAGTGGATTACTCCTAGATTGCTTCTCCTAGATGTTGTTGATTTGTCAACTTTTGATGGATCTGTGTAATTATTTTCTAAGTCATGAACGAATTACACGAAACCGCCATTTACTTAGTATTTCGTTAGGCAACACACAAGATAAGGTGTATGAAGGACCTTATTACAAGGCCCTAAAGGGTATACTAGTTGCATACTGCGAACTATATTAAAGTTAGATCAACCATATTAGGGGGTAAGGTAGTATGAAGACTGTTACCCGATGGTATCCTTTCTACACAATCATGTTTTTCTAGAATATCACAGCGATGCAGACAAAAGTTAGTTTTCTAAGACCTAACATGCACATCTATCATAAGAAGCAACACCACTAAGATCTACATTCTAGGTTTCATACAATCATAAATAAACACAATAGGAGGTTTAGCCAAGTATGTTAAAGATAAAGCAAGAACATAGATGAATCAAACAACAACATAGACATTGAATAATTAAATAAACCTTACTTGATTAAAACATGAGATGGAGGAAGTACAATAGGGTTTTTAGGCCCTAAATTCGTCCCTAACAGCTGTTAAACAAACTAAGGTTCGTACCCTCTTTTTATTCTAAAGTTACATACCTAAAACCCTAAATTCGGGTTTGTATATATAGGAAAATCGTTGTGATGGCATCGCATTTTAATTGTGACGCTGTCATGAAAGAGAATATGGGCTGGGTCGGTGTGCTCTGACGCCGTCGTGGAATCTTGTGACGCCGTCTTGGTCTTCGTTGTGACGGCGTCACGTTGTATCTGTGACGCCGTCTCCAGCCGCTGAGAACATTATCTTGAGAGATGTTGGTGTAGGTCCGTAGTCTTGTCTGTTTCTTCTCCAAATGAGCCCAAGTCACGTGTAATTCTTCCAAATGCCCTCCAAATGCAAAATACCTGAAAATGAATGATTAAGTGCCTATTTTGGGCATAATTGCATGATTTAGGGGTTAAATGACCCCGAAAAAGTGTATAAAATGACACCTCACATTGCGCGAGTACCCCTGCTAGTTTTAATAGAATATAAGTTTGTAATAAGATTATCATAAAACCTTAACCCTATTGGTACCATAGCATTCTGATTAGTTTGGGCCCATAACCTATCAGCTAACATTAAATTTCAAACATAAACATAAACAACGAAACAAAAAACATGAACATAAAAAATGAAACAAATAACATTAAAACATGAACATAAACAATGAAACAAATAACATTATTGAATACTTCCAAGAAAACACAAAAATTTGTAGATAATGTTGATGAAATTATAAGACCATTGATCCGGTAGGTTCGGGAAGACTTCAACCACCATGATTGCCAGTTTAAAGAGGTGTGTAGTGAGAGATAATAATATAAAAAATAGAATGGAAAAGGACATATACAAGAGTCTAACCCCTCCATGGGAAGCCATGGATGGGGTATTTATACCACCATACATTACACAAGTATGCTATATTGGCTATTCTAGTCCATGTGTATGGTAGTATGGTAAACTATGGTAATTCTGTAATGTCGTCATATAAAATGAAATCCTAACAATCTTCCCCCATTGGAGAGATAGAAATTACTTAGCATATTTTCCTAACACGTATTACATATTGATTAGGACAGGACTCATGAAGCTTCCAATGCTGATGATGTCTTATGTTCGGTCTTTGGACTGTAAGTCTTTACTCATCTAAGAAATCATCTTTGTAGTACCTTGTAGGAGAAATATTATAATAGGCATAAACTAGGTAACCCATACACTTCTTGGTTAAGGAGAAGCTTCTGAATCAACTTCCCCCTAATTCATGTCACATATTCTTCATTTAGAAGCTTTCAAAGCTTCCCTCTAAACTAGCAATCCTCTCTTGAGCAGTTTTAAAGCTTTCTTACAATATTAGAATAATTAAGTGCACATCGGAATCAATTGGATACCACATCAAATATTACTGCTTCTTTAAGAATAAGCTTAGTGATTAACCGTTCGGGGAAGACATTAACTGGATCAGCAACGTATCTTCTTACGCTTGAATAATTCTCCTCATAACTCTTACCCATGGGATATTCAGAATATACATATCAAAATTCACATGTTTCTCTTCTCCATGTGTTTGAAGATATGCACCCAAAAGCCACAAGTTAAAGCGCTGATTTTCTCTGCGGTTATGACAATTTTCTTCCCGACATGGCCTAACAAAAATAAGCAAGGACTCTCGGGTGTATCTACTCCTTCCCCCTTGCTGGTTTCGATACCTCGGAATCAGCAAAACCTTATACGCACATATACTTGAATACTTGTGTGAAGAATAAATTAGCTCAAATCTATCCCGTGAGAATCAACTGCTGCAAATCTCTACTCATAAACTCTCTCTGACTATCTTTTTACCAACCCTTTTGTAGGCTATTTAAAGTAACCACTGATGGAGTAAACCCGATATACCAAACCTGAAACTGAAGTAGAATTCCTCGTTCTTGTTCTTAAGCTTTGCACTATGTTGGAAAGACGGTTGTTAAAGAAATTTTGCTCCATTGAAATTTCTAAAGTATCATTAACTTACCCAAGCAATGTATGAGACTTGCATCACCTCTTGCAGAATTCCACATCGTCTTCTAGCTTTTTCCATTGAGTACTACAACGTAACTCCTTTAAGTGATAGTTATCTAGGTCTTCAACCAACCAACCTGACTGTTGGTAACTAGATAACCCAAGTCTTCATCCAAAATCTTAAGCCCGAGAAAGTTATTATTGAAAGTCATGCATCCAACCAACCACTTCAAGATAAAATAAGTACACCCATTCGTGAAATCCAACTTCAATATCAAATAATTGATCCCAATTCAACTCCGTAGTTACTTAGAAAAATTAATTCTAATTATCGCATTATAATTAATTTCTAATGATTCTTCATCAAGATCTATCCGGTCTCGTCTCTTACAAAATTGTCACTTTGTCATTTTGAACCTCTAATACAACCAATAACCATTTAAGCTCAAATATTTAGTCCAAGTTAACCAATTTATACAACAATTTGTATAAAATTTTTGGTTAAGAAACTAGAACTACATTAAACAAGCTCAAATGTAACCATTAACAATTAAATATAGCAATAATCATCCCAAATGAATCATATAACCAATTTAGTTGTAATACGAAATAGTTAACACTCGGTGTTATACCCGGCCCATTTCTAGCAAGTTCTAACTCACGGCCCAAATCAAACAATCATAGCAGGTCCACTCCATAAGACTAAGTCTCAGCCCAATCTAGTATGAGATAGCAGGCCCAAATCATGGGATTACACAACTCAAAAGTGTGATGAATTATACCAGTCCAAACATTTTGTTTTAAAAACGTGTAGGCCAAAATGAGATTAAGAAAAAATTCCAGCCCTTTGTATCAATTAAAAACTAACAGCCCAACTGTGTGTTTATAAATTCCCACGACTCACGAAGTATGTTTCCTCATCTAAGGGATATATGAAATCATTATCCCTAATTTTCAACAGTAACAGCCTCCCTTCTCCACTTTTCTCCCAACCAACAAATCTACCAGCTAACACTTCACTTTAATCCTTATAACTCCTATACAGACGTCTTTTCACTTCAATCACAACCCACAAATATCAGTTCCTTCCATCTTTATATAATGATTCATGTGTTGTTTGTTTTTGTTAAAGATTATGTTTAATGTGTTCAAGTTGCTTAAGATTGAAGTTTGAGATAGTGTAAAATTTATACTAAGCGATTTATACGTACCCTTGTTTTTGAACTAAACGATTTATACATCGGGTTTATACTGGGCGAAATATACGCATAAAATTTTCACTAAACGATTTATACGTTTAAGTTATAACTGGGCGATTTATACGTCACTTATAACTAAGCGATTTATACGTCACTTATAACTAAGCGATTTATACGTCACTTATAACTAAGCGATTTATATGTCACTTATAACTAAGCGATTTATACGTCTCTTATAACTAAGCGATTTATACGTCACTTATGACTAAGCGATTTATACGTCACTTATGACTAAGCGATTTATACGCGATTTATACACTGTTTCTATAACTGAGCGATTTATACACTATTAAATAACTAGGAGATTTACACACACCCTATAACTAGGCGATTTATACACTTTCCTAGGCAAAACTATACCAGATTTTACTCTAAGCGATTTATACATATGATGTTTCACTAGATGACTTATTTTAGGTATTTTGCATATGTGTTTATCTTTGTTGCTTAGTTGATTGTGTTAGACCTATAGTTAGTCTGATTGACCTTATTTGATGACTTTCTATGATCTATGTCCTGTGTTAGTGTTGAATGCCTGATTTAATGTGTTGCAATTGTCTAGTTGTATATATTTGCTCTGTTTATAAACTGTATTGAGCATCTCTTAGCAGAATCATGAATCCTACTGCTGTTGAACAAATTGCTCTTGACAATGCCTTGGTTGCTCCTGAGGCTAGACTTACCATTGGCAAGTGCAATAGCAGAATAGTATTTTTAAAGCCACAAAGAGAAGCTACATATCAAGTATCTTTGGATGCCCTAAAGCTCAGTCCTTGCTATCCCGCATTCCTGATCACTACTAAAGTTCTAGATATCTACATGCATCAGTTCTGGAATTTAGTTAACAAAGTTCAAGGTTCATCATCATATCATTTCAAGCTAGACAGCAAGAGGTTCAGAGTGGATGCTGAAGTATTCCATGACACTCTCCAGATTTGTCCAAGACTACCTGATCAACCATTTGATATACCTCCGACTACTAATGAAGAAATTGTGTCTTTCATCTATGTACCCGGATACACAAGAAACATTGAGACTCTACCTGAATTGGTCGTTGATCACATGTATCAACCCTGGAGAACATTTGCAGCTGTCATCAATAGGTGCATTTCCAAGAAAACCACTGGACCGATAAACATAGGTTGTCAAGAGCTCAAATTTTGTGAGGGGTAAGAGTGTATAAGAAGAGGACGATGATGAAGATGTCTCTGATGATGATAGAAATGATGACAATGATGATAATGATGATGATGATGATGATAAGGCTAATAGTGAAAGGACTGAGACTGACATAGAAGAGAATCCTAATCTCACTCAGTCCAATATTAAACAAGAAGAAGAAGAAGAAGAAGAAGAAGAAAGTGAAAGGGTACACACTCCTCCTGAGTTTGTACCAACAAATGAAGAAAAGGTTGACGATGAAGAGAAAATGGATGAAGAAGAAGATGATGAGGTCACCAAGGTGTTGTATAAAGATATAAACGTGAGTTTGGGAAACAAAGATGCTGATATGGCCGATGTTGATCAAGGTGGAGCAGAACAACATAATGTTTCTCAAGTGTCAGGGTTTGAGCAAGTAGAAGAAGATGCTCATGTGACAGTTACAGTTGTCCATGACACACAGATGACTGAAGGTCCTATGCAAATTTCTTCTGTCTTATCAGATTTTACAAGTAAGCTCGTAACTTTGACAACACTCCTCTTGCTGAAAATGTGATCGATTCCTTGATGGACACCACTGTTCGTCCTGAAGAAACAAGCAGTCAGACATCCTCTCTGTATACGGTACTAGTAACAGCAATCCTTGAAATCACATCTGCTTTTACCACAACTATTCCCCCACCACCTTCTTCCTTCAATCCTCTTCCACAACAAGCAACACCAACTCCTACACCAACAACTTTAGAAGCAACAACCTCATTTCCTGCACTTCCAGACTTCTCTTCAGTATTTAAATTCAATGATATAGTCACCAACTTAGAAAAAGATCTATCAGAAATGAAGCAAGTTGACCAGTATGCTCAATCCTTCTCTTCAATTCCTACTATTGTAGATCGCTACATCGGCAATCAGCTAGGAGAAGCTATCCAGAAAGCCATACAGTCCCATAATGCAGAATGTAAAGAAGAAGCTCTCGCTGAGAAGAAGGAGTATATAGATCTCATTGACACATCAGTGAGAGCTATTATCAAAGAGGAAGTCAAAACTCAACTTCCTCAGATTCTTCCTAAAGCAGTCTTAGATTTTGCAACTCCTGTGATTGAGCAAAATATCACAGAATCACTAGAAGTTGTTGTCTTAGCAAAGTCTTCCTCTCAACCAAAGTCTACTTATGAGGCAGCTGCATCACTCTCAGAATTTAAAGTTACGAAGATTCTGATGGACAAGATAGAGGAACGCAAATCATATCTTAGAGCTGATTATAAAATAGAACTTTATGATGCTCTGGTCAAATCTTACAACACCGACAAAGATCTCTTTGAATCATATGGTGACGTATATTCGTTGAAAAGAGATCAAGACGAGAAAGACAAAGATCAAGACCCCTCCGCTAGATCAGACCGAGGGACGAAAGAAAAAAGTCAAGCAAGGAAGATGAGCCATCTAGAGATCCAAAGTCCAAGGATTCTAAGTCATCAAGCTTATCCAAAGGCACCAAATCTCAGCAATAATCATCTGGCAAGTTTGTGCAAGCAGAGGAAACATTGTTTGAGGCTGCAGACATCGAAATTCCTTAGAATCAAGGAAATGATATGGGTTACACTGATGATCAACCCGATATTGAGGCTGCTTCAAAGAGTGATTGGTTCAAGAAACCTAAAAAGCCTCCAACTCCTGATCCTGAATGGAATGCTAGGAAAACAATTGATTTCAGACCACCTCAGACATGGATCAGTGGAATTGCCAAAGCAACAAAGCCTCCTCTCACTTTCGACGAGCTGATAAGCACTCCGATTGATTTCTCTGCATATATCATGAATCATCTTAAGATTGATAATCTGACACAATAGCATCTTGTTGGACCAGCTTTCGATCTGCTCAAAGGAACATGCAAGAGTCGAGTGGAACTTGAATTTCATTTCAAAGAATGCTACAAAGCTGTCAATGATCATCTTAACTGGAAAAACCCTAAGGGTCATTAATACCCATTCGATCTTAGCAAGCCGTTACCATTGATTGAAGTTCAAGGTCGTCAAGTAGTTCTTGTTGATTACTTCATCACCAATGACCTCGAGTACCTAAAAGGTGGGAGCTTAAGCAGGAAATACACAACTTCTACTACAAAAACCAAGGCTGCTAAATATGATAATATTGAAGGCATCGAAGACATGTTTCCAACATTATGGAGTCTAGTGAAAGTTGCATATGACAGATATGCTCTTTGGGGAATTTCTCACTGGGGACCGAAACAACAGAAATTCTATGGATTCGCAAGCCACATGGTGTCCAAACATCATGTATACTCCAGAAAAAGAATCATTGCAATCACTTATGTTAAAGTTATGAAGTGGTATGACTACGGGTATTTAAAAGAGATTGAGGTTCGAAGAGAAAACGAGACACTCCATAAGTTCAAGGAAGGTAACTTCCCAAACCTGAATTTGCGTGATATTGAAGATATGCTGCTTCTCTTGGTTCAGAAGAAAATCTTAAATCTTCCAAGAGATGTCATCTTCGACTTGAATGTAGCATTACGAATGTTTACCAGACGTGTCGTCATTCAGAAGCGGGTGGAAGATCTTCAACTAGGAGTCGAAAGCTACCAGAAGAAGCTAAATATCACCAGGCCTGAGACTTTCAGATCCGACATCTCTAACAAAACCTCATACACTACATACAACAACCCTCGAGGAATCATCTATCTAGACAAGTTCAACAGAAACAGGTTGATGCGTTCGGATAAACTCTACAAATGTTGTGACGGGACACTTACATTTGTCAGAACTGCTCTTTATGATATTGCTTTCGGCCTAAGGATGGAGTACTTGCCAAAGAGAAGATGGAGTGAACGAGACAAGTCAAGGTCTCGCATCATGATCAAGGCGATTGATAAACAGCTTTATGAGAGAAGGTTAATTAGAAATTTAGAGAAGTTCGTTGGTGGCAGAGAATACGGAGAAGACTTTAGGTTGTTGGAACGGAAAATATGACTTTTTCATATGTTGTCCTATCTAATTTCAGGTCATTCTCTCGTATATAATCAATTCTGGTGAATATGTAAATAAATAGTGTAGACTAATATTAGGCAAATATCGTGTTTGAGTACGAATTTTCAAGAATTTATTAGTAAATTCAATTTTTTTTAAATTAACGTACTCAAACACCATGTTATACCCTCAGAAATTGAGAGGGATCATTAAAATGTTCCTAATGCGGCTTTTTAAATAATTGGAAAAAATTTCTCCCTGAAAGCATTATATTTTAAATCAATTAATATCCAAAATATTAAAAGATTTAACATTTTTGATAAGGGGAGAAAATATGATTAAAATATAACTTGTAAAATATGATCTTAATGACTCTAGTGTAGCTTCTTCCTCGTATGTGCTAAACATTTTTGAATATCGATGCATATATGTAGGGGGAGCAATTTTCAAAGTAAAACCGTCGAGGTACTAAATGTTTTGATTTATATCTCAATGTACCTCGATTGATGTTTTTCAAATGGTTTTAAGGCTGTGAACAATACCAATAGACCAACCATGTATTTAATTACTTGGAGTTAAAAGGTGGTTAGGTATAGGTAATCGTTCCCACGATCTAGCCAGAACCGAAGGGATCTACCCAGGGACATTCCATTAGTTAAAATAGAAGTCCTTAGGTATGATAAAAAAGAGAAAAAGTGAGATAAAGAGAATAGTGATGACTGAGATGGAGCTAATACTAGAACAAACCCATTTGTGTTTGTTCCAACAATGTCGCCATTGCGGGTGTTTATTTTGGTACAATGAATGACTGAAAGGTAGCCATTACAGTAGGCGTGCTGAATACCATCTGTGTTGTGGAGGAGGGAAGATATACATGCATCCGACACCTGATCCCCCAGTCTTGATTCAATAACTTCTTAGGAATAACCACTTTATAGAGCACATGCGAGCTTATAATCAGATATTTTCAATGACATTATTCGAGGCAAAAATAGATGACTCAGTAAACAAGGGAAATGAACCCTATGTTTTCAAGATATCTGGCTAAATCTATCACTGGATTGGATCTTTTTTCCCAGAGGAAGGTCACCACCCGCATTTTCTACAGCTGTATATATACAATACACAAGATGAGTTGAATAATAGAATGCATCACTTTTGAGGGCCAAATGAAGGAACACTCAATCCAGAGATTGTAGATGGTTTGATACACATTCTTGATGAGCATAGTGGTTTGGTATAATTGTTTAGAGCTGCACGAGACAGATACAATGACGGCGAAATACCAGGGTTCAAGATTATGCTTTACAATATGGGTGGCGTGCGTGGTTACGAGCTCTTAACATCCGACATTCTGGGAGGAATAGTGTTTGAAAGCGGTCCAAGAAACTAGACAGATTTTGACATGATCATTGAATTCAGAGGCGGGCCTCCTCAAAGAATTAGCAAACTTCACCAGTCATATACGTCGTTACAATTCCTTTTATTATTTATCTTCGATGAGCCAGGGTTCTACCCGGAATTAACGTTGAAGCCTCGAGATGGCAGAGGCAAGGGCAAAAAGTTAACAATGAACGCATATTACAAATATCAGTTGCACCCACGAGTCAAGGAGTTTGTGCTTATCTTGAAAGGTGGAAGGTTATTTTAACAATATGTTGTTTCAGTCTTTTGTGAAATCGAACAAGGTCGGTTGGACAACATATGCAAGCATCAAAATAACCTTAGATCAGACTACTTATCACATTTGTATGATGCTGTCAGTAGAGGAAACCGTGAAGGAATAACAGCTGGCTCGAAGATCATGTTACCGAGTACTTTTACTAAAGGGCCTAGGTACATGTACATCCATTATCTAGATGCACTCGTAATTTTCCGGTCGCTAGGAAACCCGCAGTTTTTTTATCACGTTTACATATAATGTGAAGTGGCCCGAAATTAAAATCTATATGTCACAGTGCCTGGGGCTCAAACCAACTGATAGAGCAGCTATCGTTTGCAGAGTTTTTGAACAGAAAGTGAAAGACTTTGTCAGATTTCTAAAAGAAGTACAAACGTTTGGCTATGTTATTGTAGGTATCGTTCATTAACATTTATTCAAAACCTATTCATCTCTTTTTATTAGAAATTGCACAACCACTAGAACCTAACTGTGATTATTCTTATGCTTGCACAATTATATATACAGTAGAGTTTTAGAAAAGATTCATATCTTTTTATTAGGAATTGCACAGCCACTAGAACCTAACTATGATTATTCTTATGCTTGCACAGTTCTATATACAATAGAGTTTCAGAAAAGAGGCTTGCCACATTGTCATACACTATTAAGGGTCGACTCAAAAAACAAAATACAGGACGCTATGCAGATTGATGAATACATTTCTGCTGAGATACCTGATCCTCTTGAAGATACCAGAGGATATAAAGTGGTGACAGACTTGATGATGCACGGACCTTGTGGTGCTGCTAACTTAGGCACGACGTGTATTCCAAATGGGCCCTGCAACACCTATTTTCCCAAGCAATACAATCAAAAAACATTTTTCGATAGCAATGGGCATACGCATTACTGAAGAAGAGACACAGGAATTCATGTCATGAAGGGTGAATCCAGATTAGACAATTACAACATCGTTTCGTATAATCATTCACTCAGTCTAGCATTTGAAGCCCACATAAATGTTGAGTATTGCGGCTGGATCATGCTCATCAAATACCTTTTTAAATATATTTCAGATGCGGGTGTCGTAGGACTTCAACACGAAGTTTTACAACTTCCTAGGCAGTGTACCTAATCGTTGCAGTGTAGTATAGGCAAGACTCGGGGGTTGTTATTGTTCTCTAGGGGAATAGGTTAGGAAGGCTCGAACAGAGCTTAACCGAGATCTATGGGATTGAAAGAAGATTATTTTTGTATTTTTAATTTTATAGAAAGCAGATATAATCAATGGTTTAAGAGGTTGGTTTGTTTAACTAATTAATAAACTAATAATCTAATCTACTGGTGATAACTTTATGATAAAATAATGTATTTACTTGATCATGCATTACTCGTTAGATTGCTTCTCCTAATCATGTTGCCTTGTCACACTTGTGATCATCTGTGTAAGTATTTCCTAAGTCATGAACGAATTACACGAACCCGCCGTCTATTTAATATTTCGTTAAGGCAATGCACAAGTAAGGTAGTATGAAGACTATTACAAGGCCCCTAAGAGTATATTAAATGCAATTGAAATATCTTAAGAGGGATCAACCATATAAGGGGTAAGGTAGTATGACGACTGTTATCGATGGTATCCTTTCTATACTTCTCGCGTTTCCCTAGACGTCTATGCAAATTTAATATCTTATGGCTAGTTTTCTAAAGCCTAATACGCACATTCATCACATGAAGCAATAGTAATAGGATATACAATCTAACTTTCATTCAATCATAAGCAAATACAAAGGAGGGTTTAGCCTAACATGTTAAAATAAAGCAAGAACATAAATCAATCAAACAATACATAGACATATTAAATGATTAAAGATAAATGATCTTACTTGATTAAAACATGGATTAAGGTCAGTTACAATAGGGTTTTGAGGCCCTAAAGTCGGCCTAAAAGCTGAAAAAAATACTTAGGGTTCGTCTCCCAAAAGTTATACAAAGTTACACACATAAAACCCTAAATTCGGTTTAATATGTATATATAGAGAAATCGTCGCGATGGCGTCAAGGCTTATTTACGACGCCGTCACCAAGGGAATCTTCTAGATATGATTTGAGTCGGTTACGTCTTGACGTTGTCATCAATATCATGACGCCGTCACCAGATAGATCGCGACGGCGTCGCTTTATGCTGGTGATGCCGTCTCCACACTCTGTGAGTACGATTCTTCAAGAGATTTGGTGTAGGTCCGTAATCTTGTTTGTTTCTTCTTTAAATGATCCCAAGTCACGTGTATTTTCTCCAAATGCCATCCAAGTGCTAAAAACCTGAAAACAAACGATTAAGCACATAATCTGGGCATATTTGCATGATTTAAGGGTTTAAATGACTTCAAAATAGTGTATAAAATAACACCTCATCAAATACCCCTACACTTGGGATTTGCTTATCCTCAAGTAAATGGGATTTTCTACCTAGACAATAGCATTATCGGGGGCATTTAACCTACTCTTTAAAAGTAGTTTACAACACAACCTTCTAGACCTCGTAATTAAAAGTACGGAAAGTATATACTAGCATCTCACATAAGTGTTTAGGATTCTATCTTTCACTCGGGTGTATAATAAATTATAAAAACTACGGGAAATGAAAAATCAACACTCATTAACTGTCTTATCATATAATTACCATAGGCTTGGTAAATGATCTAACCTCCACCGCTGGGCGCAAGCATTATTCATTACTATCTAAGAGGTCTTTTCCAAAGGTTGTGAGGTGTAGGTGTAAGATAACATTAACGAAAACAAAAATGGATGGTATACATTTGGGGAGTGACTCTTGGGTGAATTTGGGGTGAAAGGGTTAGCTAATTATTTATACAAATACACGTTGATTTGGGTTGCTAAGCGAAGAACTCGGACAAAGATATACAAACTCTACAGAACTCTACATTATTCTCTTTTCTTTTTCTTTTCTATTTTTTTAATAACATAATACATCACTTGGGGTTTATAACACACCCCTACACTTGAGTTTTAGAACTCATAATTACAATCTAACTAATGACCCAAATTGAGGCGGATCAACATAACATGTAGATCATTTGACAAACATATGGGGGTATTGATTTAACTTTTCTTTCCCATTATTTCGTGAAATAAATATACCATGAATCCCAATCATCCCAAAACTGTATTTACAAGGATACGAACTTAGCAACCGTGTACTCAATAATTAACTTGGGATAAAACAATAATGTACTAACAATGAGTACATACAAGGTGGGCTAAGGCGATTTGGGTGTAATGATTGGTTTAAGGATTAACAATGCTCTTCATTAATAATCCAGAATCCACCAAAAAATTACAAGAACCGTGAAAAGGATAGGCTCGGAGGGTTGTACTAGAGGTATCCTACACTAAAAATGAGTGCATGGCAAGGGTGTAGGATAGTTATATGATCGAGGTGACCATCATAACAATTATAGGTTTAAAACACGGGTTAATCATAGTGCCTTTTATCTAGCAAATCCTAATACTCACTATGCGGTCTCAGGATGCATCACAAAAACAAGTTCTGGAATTTAATATACTATCGGTACACTCATATAATTTGTGACACCCCAAAAATTTCTGATCAATAAATTAGCCGTTTCTGTTTAGTAGTTTGAATTTTTAAAGTTTCGTTTAATATTTACGTTTAACCGGGAAGTTTTCCCGCTATTTATCTGAGAATCGTCTCCGGGAGCGAACCGGGACACCTAACATTGTAGTATTTTGGCAATAGCCACGTTTCTATGTTTTAGGGCAATATTTAAAATTTCATAACTTTTAGAGATACCGTTATTCGTTTCGTTACTTGCGTAAACCGTGTTTTATTTAAAAATGAGCATATGCATGGAAGGCTTGGAAATTAAATCAAATGAAGCACTAGCATCTTAAAATATTGAAAACCATTTGGTCCCCCCTCCCCCTTGTCTTATTCGTTCAAACAAACACCCCTTAATGAACCTTGAAGACCAAGTTAAATTCAAAAATCAATAAGACAAGTTACAACTCATTTTTGTCCTAGCTCATTTGTGATTGGAGGATCAAATTGGTCCCCTCTCTTTCTCTTGTCCTATTCCACACATACACACAAACACACTTTTTAGTGTGTGAAGTAAACTTTACATATAAATACCATGTTACTTCCATTCTTCTCTTTTCATATCAAACACACACTTAGTATTGAGTTTTCTTTTCTCTTTTGCTCTTTCTAGTCCACGAAAATACATACACACACATATAAATTCATAACTTTCCATCTTTGATAAAAAAATCTTAAAGATTTATTGAAGGTTTGATCATTTGTATCATTTGGGTATAAGTTAAACAACGTTTGGGTTGTTTCTAGTCATTAATCATTCTTTTAAACCTTCAATCTTTGTAAGTCTTCAAATCTTTTCATAACTTGTACTTTCCTAATCATCTTGATGCATACATGCTAGTTGTACAACTTATTTTGTAAGAACAAAGATTTTAAAACTACATAAACCTTAAGAGGTTACATATATATTTCGAAACATATAAAAAGAAATATAAGGAAATCATAGTTTTGTGATCGTGGTTATTTTCATGTAATAAAAATGGTATGTTATAGCTTATTATATTCGGCTTATGTTCAAAAGCTTTTGGAAAAGCTTATTTGATTATTTCGAGCTTATTGGGCTTATAGTTAGGTTCGGCCCAAACTAGAAAAGAAAGGAAAACATTTGTTTAGCTTATTTTGGTTTGACTTATATTTTATTAGCTTATTTTCTAGCTTATTTTGAAAGGACAAATGATAAACTTATTTGGCTTAATAAATAAGCCCGAATATGGCTTATTGGGCTTATAGCCGCATCCCACAACCAAGGCCTAACACCATGGGCTTATTTTTTAGATTATATAGTTTGGCTTATTATACTTGGCATATCGTAATCTTATTGATAGCTTATTATTAAGTCGCGTGTTTATTATTTAAGGTTTTGCTTATCGGACTATATGGATAAGTAAAACTACATTTTTGAACTTAACGGGCCAAGACCCAACATAAATACAAAACACCAAGGCGTAAAGCTACTGTGTATTTTATTGAATAAATTCGTGAATAGCTTATTTAATAGTGAACAACTTAGACGCTATACGTTTAACTCATTTTAAACGTTGGACGTTGCGAACAATAAGATATTTGATGATGTATAGTTTGTAATTATGAAAAGTGGATTGAAAGTGATTTGAAAATGGTTTTAAATAAAGTCTACGACTTTGGAAAACGTGTAAACACGAACGAGTCATGTCGAAATTTTTATAAATTGTTATACTTAGTAAATACTAGAAAACACACATGATAAAACTAGATATACGAGAATTCATTAAAGTGCCGAACAATATATATATTTATTAATATATATATAATATATATATTTTTACTTAGACATTTATATGTATATAATATTAATATGCACACTATTATCTACTCTTTTTACTTACGAAAACACTTTTACTATTATACGATCACAAACATTAATTTTTGTAAACATATTATC
>BQNB010062145.1:18235-36195 GCA_026074375.1 Tanacetum coccineum
TTAGTGCGTTGTCAGGTAGATCGAGTTTTATAAATTTAAAACTTGGTAAAAATATATTTTAAAATAAAATACGCATCAGAAGGCGTCAGAATGGAAGTCGCAAGCTTGAAAAGTTGTGTCTTTGTCCAGTTTCTTCCCGAATTGAGCCCAAGTCACGTGCTTTTCCTCCAAATGCTTCCTAAATGCTAAATCATCAAAAAGAAACGATTAAGTAGAATATTCGGGCATATTTGCATGATTTTGGAGGTTAAATGGCCCTAAAAAAGTGTATAAAATGTCACCTCATCAATTACTCCTACACTTGGGATTTGCTCATCCTATAGCAAATGAACTTTTCTACTTATTAAATAGCAAAGTCGAGGGTATTTAACCTATTCAATAAAGATAGTTTATGGCATAACCGGTTTGACCTTATAATTAAAAGCACAGAAATTACACACTAGCACCTCACATAAGTGTTTAGATTCTGTCAACATTAATAATTCACTAACTAGTAACAATCTGGAGGTCGGGGAGGATAAAAGTGATAATTAGTCATGTATATTAGATTAGAGAGAGGAAGGGAAGAGTGTGTTTTCTAGAGAGAATGAGAATAAAACACACACTATGAGATGTTACAAAATGTTTTCCTTACCCCTCCATGGAAGTATGGAGGGGAATATATAGCCCGGGATACTTCTAACTATCATCTATTGACATATCTAGTCCTCGCGTATCCGGCTATAAGTAAACTAATGTAATTCTGTATAAGTCTTCATATTTAAGGCTAACAGATTCTATCTTTCTCTCGGGTGTATAATGAATTATAACAATATAGGAAATGAGAAAATTAACACTCACTACGTGTTATAGTATATAGATTACCATAAGCTTGATAAAGGATCAAAACCTCCACCACTTTAGTGTAAGCACCTAGGAATTACTATGAAAGAGGTCTTTTAAAGGGTTGTAACGTTAGGTGCAAGGTAAAGGAAACACGGTTAGGGATAATGGAGGAAATTTTCTTGTGGCAAGCTAATTATTTACAACTTTACAAGAATACATGTAAAAGGCGTTGCTAAGCCAAGACTCGACAAAAAGTAGGACAGTCATACACAACTCTACATCAAACTCTTTCTTTTTCTTTTCTTGACTCTTTCGTGACATAAACAATAGCACGATGGCAACCCGTATATTTTAACATATGTTTTTTGTGCTTTTTTCACTTTTTCTATTTTTTTATTTTTTTATTTTTTATTTTTTTCCTTTTTTATATACACTTTTTTTCCTGCCATCTGCTGAAAATAAATAATCATACATGACTCGGGGTTTATAATGACACCCTTACACTTGAGTTTTTTTAATACTCAATAATAAACTAACTAATGACCCGAATTAGAAGAATCAATAAACAAGAAGCATATTTAACATGTACGAGGGTAACTATTTAACTTTCTTCCCCATTTTCCATATAATAAAAACTACCATGAATCCCAATCGTCCCAAAACTATATACACTAACAATAGTCAAATATGTAAACCTTGGAAAGGTTGTCTTTATCATGTCTTTATGCTTATATGTTTCATGCTACTAAATGTTAAAGTTTAAACATGATTTACATGATGTTTGCATTTGAAGTAATATTGTCTCTTATGTGATGTTTCGTATAATTAACGTGTTACTTGTGAACACATAATATGTCATATTGATACATAATGATTTTGAGATGGATGTATCTATGTTTGAAAGCTCTTGTCTTTTGTTGGCATTCCTTAAATCCCTATGGGAAACAATCAAACCCTTGATAGATACCCGCAAGGGATTTATTCCATCATTAGAAAAATTACATACTTTTAATATTTTTAAATCTTTGACGTAAAAATATTGTACTTTCATTGTTCCATCGTGGGATCCCTTTCGGGAACCACTGGTATGTGTTTAATTACACATACCTTTTACCTTTAAAAACGAGCTAAAATAACCAAAAACGGACTTAAAATGCCAAATATACGCTTGTTTTGCTAATTGTATTGTGCAGGAACGGATAACTAAGAAAAGGACGAAAAACGAAGCCAAAACGACAAAACCGGACTCGGAATGGAAAAGCAGGAAAAAGACAAAGTCAAAGTCCAAGCCCAAGCCTGAAAAAGTCAACCCAAGTCAACCCCGACAAATCCAAAAGTCAACATGTGAAGAAATATAAGTTTAGGGACTAAAATTGTAAATCCCTAAACTTATATTTAAAGAAGAAAAGAGAAAAATGAAGACAAGGGCCCAAGCTGCCAATTTGGCAAAGTTTAACTCCAAGGGCCAAAACTGCCAAAGCTACTAAGTTATAGCACGCAAGGACGAGTGATGCAATATGACTTATCACTTTGGAGGACTTGTTTTGCCAAATCCCAAAACTTTCAATCACACAAGGACGTGTGGTGCAAGAACTACACACACCATGAGGGGCCTAACTTGCCAAGTACACAAACCTTCACCCCACAGTTTAAACCACTGTTTATCTTCCCCAATGTTTCCCGCCAATACCCAATCCCAAAACCCATTCACGGGTTTCTCTCTTTTTCACCCTTTTACCCTGCAACACCTACACAATTCAGTGGATAAAACCCTCACCTCACCTCCACTAACCCCCTCATCACATGATACATCCACGTTGGCAATCCATGGCACCACAACACACATCAAGGGCTGTGATGATTTGGTTAGGGCTCCAAGGTAGATTAAGGCAGATTGGTTTTTTGGTTTGCTCTCACCAAACAAACACAACAAACACAATGCAAAGAAGCGGGACATCTATAAAAGAGAAAGAAAGATGAACAGTGGGGAGTTAGTGAGTAGTTTTAATTTTCAGTTTGTAATTTTCCTTATTTTTTAAGCACTTTCTTTTAAGTTTTTCAAAGTCAGCTTTAAGCACTTGTACTTTTCATCTCTAAGCTTGTACTTTACTATTTTAAGTAATAAAATTCAGCTTTTAAGTTTCAATCGTTTTTCCTTTCAAATTTAAGCTGTTTTTACTCTACTTGTAATAAGCTGTTTTTAGCTTATTACATTCTCTTAAGCTCAAAAGTTATACAAAACTTGTTAAAAGCTTTTATATACTGTCTTAGTTCATTAGTGTTCAATATCTTTCATTTGAATTCATATTTCATTCAATTTTGAAGCAACAAGGAGTAATAAGCTAATATTAGCTTATTGAGCTTTAAGCTCAAGGTATAGAGGCAAGGTGCCACATTAGGTTTACAATTTTAAGCCACTCATTCAGATAGAGTGGCTAGGTTCTGAGACATTCAATTTCCAGGTTTTATCTTGTACATTTCATTTTAGCTTAAATTTAGCTTACTCAATTAGCTTATTTCTTTGTTCTTATTTGTGTTTAATTGTGTTTAGATTTGTTTAGTTAGCTTAGAGATGCAAATGCATTGAGTTGCTATAGTTTTAGTTCATTAAGATTTTAAATACTTAATTCTGTCACTGTTAGTATAAAAGGCTAGGAGAGTAACTAGCTTATTACTACTAATAAGCTGTTGTTTTTAGTGGTTATTTAGCTTAATTAGATTAGTATTAGCTTGAGTAGATAAAAGGTTTTAGTAGCTTTAGCTTTAAAATAGATTTTTAAGTACAATTTAGATTTGACAGTTAGAATAAAGGAGTGTTTGGTTTTAGGTGGATTTGACTCTTAAAGTAAAAAATTCCCTGTCAAAGCTCTTCATTCAGTTGTGCTAGGCTATAATATCAAGTTTTAAAAAGGTTTTAAAAGATAGATTGTAGAATTTAGAGATTTAGAGTTTAAAAAGTCCTACCTAGCACCAGGACAGTTTGATGCTAAAATAGATTTTGTAGTTAAGTGTTTAATGGCATTTTAGAGTTCACATTTTGATAATGTACACTTGTATACATGTAATGAGTTAGCTTAAGAGTTTTAAGAGTAGAAATTTAGCCTGCATTGAATTCCTTGGCCAATTGCATCAGCAACAACAGTTTCTGCTGTTGTTGCTAGCCACTTTTCTACTCACTTTTAAGCATTCATAATTAGAAGTTAGAAAGTAGAATTAAGCACATTATTAGTAGTCCATGAGTTTTACAAAATTCAACATTTAAATTTCATTTTCAAGCTCTTATGCTAGCTTAAATTTTCCTTCAAAAGTAGCTTAAGCAGCAGTTAGGATACTAGCTTATTACTTTTAGACTCTTTAAGTTCTAGTTGTTTTTATCAAATTCCTTTTATCCAGGTTTGTTCAACAATCATAGGAAAGCTTATTTCCAAAATCTTAGTTTCTAGGAATTGGAAATTAGTTAGTTAGCTTATTTAGAATAGCTTAAAAACAGTTATAAGCTGAAACTTGCACTTTTCAATAGAAAATTTCTTGTTATTCTTGTTCCTTTGTAGCTTATCTCATTTTAGATATCTCTAGTATACATCACAAGCATCTTATAGCAACTTTTGGAATTTATTTTCATTTAGTATTAAGCTAGGAATAAGCTAAAATCTAGAAAACCAAGTTAAGCTCTAGTTTCTGTTGTGCAGTTTAAAAAGCTAGTTTTTTAGCTTATCTAGTTGTTAAAAGCTCAAAGTGCCTTTATTAAAGTTGTAGAGATTAAGCTCTTTAATAACTTTGTAGTTTTAAGTTTTTGCTTATTTTCACTTTTTAATAAGCCAAAAATAAGCAATATCGTAGGGTTTGTTTTGTATTTTTGTAATAGTTAAGGGGTACACGTTTTAACTAAAGTGTAAATTTCCAATAGTTAACCCGCCTACCCTTTACTTTAGTCTTTTACAATATCTACCCTGTTCTTTCTAGAATAATAAATAGTTTTAACATTTTTGTTATTAGTTTAAATAAAAATTAGGTTTAGTTTTTAATTGATAAAATTAGGACTTAATTAGTTTATAAAAATTAGGGCTTTTCGTTCCATTAAGTTTCTGCACCTTTCTAGTAGTTAAAAACCATTTTTCCTTATTTTTCCAATTAAGCTTGTATTTTATAGGAATTTAAAATAGATTTTAGTTAATTTCTTTTTCTTAAATAAATCATAGAAAATAGAAAAATAGTTGAAAATTTTTAATTCTTTTTGTAATATTTTTCTTTTTCAGTCTACTATTTTTGAAAAATAAAAATAGAATTTTAGTTTTAATTTTTAGAAAAAGTTTATTTTTAGTTAATTCATTTTTCTTAAAAAATTCATAGAAAATTCAAAAATAGTTAAAAAATTCTAATTCTTTTTCCTAAATTTTTTTTTAAAATTGTGATTTTTAGGTATAAAATTTGTTAAAAGTAGTGCTTTAGATTTTAAATTTCAGTTTTAGCTCACGTTTGTAATTTTCGTGTATTAAAATTTCGTGCTAGTTAATCGTTTTTAGTTTGTGCTATTAAATTTGTAGTGTAATTCAAAATTCAACTCCAATCTTCCGACTGTATCGATTTTCCAGCACAGCCTCGTTGGGGATAAACGACCCGGGAACATTCTATACTACTTCTCGGTTTTATTGATCTTGTTGATTTTTAGACTTATATATATTTTATATTTTATAATATATTATATATTTAGTATAAAAATAACCGATCAATTTTTGGCGCCGCTGCCGGGGAGGCTGTGAAAACGATTATCGTTACGTTTGACAATTTGTGTTTGAATTTGTGAATATTTTCTTCTATTTTTATAAAAACATAAAAAAAAATACAAAAATATTTTTCATTTTCTTTTATTAGTATAATTATCATATAATTTTAGGTTTTTCCCCCTTTGTTCGGGATTCGTGCTCCCGTTTTTCAGCTTAATTTCGTAATTTTTAGGTTTTTCTTAAACGTTTTTGTTTGTTATTGTTTAATTTAACTTTCCACACTCTCAAATCATTTTTCTCATTCAAACTCCAATCTTCCGACTGTATCGATTCTCCAGTCCAGCCTCGTTGGGGATAAACGACCCGGGAACATTCTATACTACTTCTCGGTATTATTGATCTTGTTGATTTTTAGACTTATATATATTTTATATTTTATCATATATTATATATTTAGTATAAAAATTGACCAATCAACCACGAAACCCATGAGTTATAGAATGTTGCAAGATAATACTTTTACATATATCGCATCTCAATATAACAAGGTGTACATATCTTTACTTATATATAGGAGCAAGGATATGAGTTGGCATATGTGACTAGACATGATAACAATGACATGGCATCTACATGGCACTCTTTTAGGAACAACAATGCCATGTCAAAGGGCATTTTCGTCCATATTTAATTATTTTTCTAAAAATTGTTTAAAAATTTAGACACGTGCTTTAATTATTTTTCCGAAAATTGTTTATAAATTTAGACACCTGCCAGGATCAAACCCTGCCCATGGTGTTAAAAAAGCATCGCTTCAACCACTATGCCATGCCAGGTTTTGTGGTAGACAATTCAAAAACTAAAATGTCATGCATTAATAAACACAATTCTTATAACACAACAACAAAATCGCCAGTTCAAACTATTGAATCCCTTCCCTAAACTATAACCCTAATTTTTCTCCTCTATTCTATGAAACTGTTATCATTTATCAGTTTTGATTTTGATAAGCATTGAATTCACACAACCCCTTTAATACTTTCCCTAACACACTCCCTAATTATAAATCCATACCATGTTTAAGGTGATCAGTGATCAACTAGAATCGAGGGATCTTCATCACCATCAGTGATGCACAATGCTACTGGTAAGTAATTGAACCCTTTTATGCATTTATCATGTATCCTTATCGTTGCTACATATATGTTCCATTATGTTTCGCTATGCCTTTTCGTTCATTTTTTTGTTTCTTAATTAAAATGCTATGGCTGAAAAAAACTTAATTGAAATTACAGTGATTATATGTGAAGAGATAATCTCAGGGATTTCTTCATTTTGTAGCTTGATGAAGCCAAGAGATAAATTAACTATTGATAATCGATAATCTAAAGGTACTTCTGATGTCCCTTTTTTAGTTGTTTTGTTGTATAAGTTTGATCATTTGTTAGGATTTTGATAAGCCTCGAAGTTACAAGTCTTTACTGAGTCGGTGTACTATGCAAGGAACCTTAATATGGGTATTGTTAGATATGTGAATGCTGCATCTTTGATGGGGTTAGGTAATTTACAAAGCCTGTGTAGTAGCATATTTCTTTGAATGTTTAAAGCATCCAAGTTTTGTCCATAAATTTTTGGGAACTTATTATCTTTTCTATTCTAATTGTTACATTAATCAAGTCTGAATAAACGCTTCATTGCTAAATATGTTGGTTCATTGTAGAAAATTACATAACAATATGACAAGAAACACAATTCATGGATTCTTCAGAGATCTATCGGTAAATATCTCATAAAAAATTTAATATTGTCAATTTCCTAATTAGGTATGTAATTTTCAATATTTGTTCGTCGCATATACTCTTAACTTTTTTTCTTGACAGGGAGGGGCTTACGAGTACAAGTACATAGTTGATGGCGACTGGACGATCAATGCAAATGAACCGATAACTCCTATTAACAAGGATGACCCAATCAATAACTATGTCCAGGTACCATTAAATCTTATTATCTTATATGCACATCTGCATATCAATAACTCCTGTCAACAAGGATGACCACATTAATAACTATGTGGATGTCCATCAACCCACATATTTCTATAACCTGCAATGTCTTTGTGCTCATTTTACCATCACTTAGCATATGGTATTATAAGAACGAAATCATCCCAGTTGTACCATTGTTAAGAGTATATGGTTTTCTGTGCAGGGCTACCATAATCAGACGCATTTGATTGGAGTCAGACTTTTATTTTCTGGTTTGGAGAGTCAAATTATATAGATCAAATAACAAATGGTTTGGAGCTGCTTTATAAAATATCCTAGCCAAACACCCCCGAAATAACATGCAGAATTCGCTTTAAAGTTACATAATATGTTGTTAAATCTATCAATTGTGTTTCAGGTGATTGAATGCGGCAAGCAAGAACATGCCAGCAAGAACTATGCCATTTGCCACTCCAACATCGCTATACATGGGTTGAAGTGCCATTCTAAAATATGTGAATGTAAAACCATGACTATATTGCTGCAAACTTCATATCTATATGTACGCCCATATATGCAAACATTAGCAATCATAGTCAACACACATGACCATAATCTGATACGAGTAAAGTTTCGTTCCTGATTCTCTAATGTATGATTCCACTTATAATCGGTTTAACTAAAGCTTATGGTTTCTTTACATGGTCAATGTAAGTTTTCCAATGTCCTAAACTTACAGTTTCAGATCCTTTAGTAGTATCGAGAGAAAATATAAATATCAGTTATCAAACTTACACATGATGTTATCACCATTTTTAGCATGTGTTTTATGAGCTCAAGAAACTATTTTAAATAAGCATCTCCATAATTGTAACTGAAAAAGAGCTTATTTGTGGCATTAAGTTTTCCTGAGAAAAGCCTAACTAAATCACCACCCAATGTTCTCATGAATGATAGAATTAGTACTATATTTTACACATCGTTACGGTACAGTAGTATGAATTTTTATTAAATGTTAGATACAGGGCTTCAGAGGGTCAAAGAAGACTTTTTTTAAAACAAAGGCGGAGAGGAAGTGTCAACTCTGCTAATTTAATAGTGAGCATAAAAAATATTAATCAAGGTACTTCATCTGCACATATTTCATCTCTTAAGAATAACCTTGATAGGGAATTTATAGCTGAAAAAATATGTGGTGCGTCAGAATATTGAATAGATGTAATGTCGAGTTAGAAGATTATGTCGATGACAAAGATAAGTAGAGACTTGCCACATTGATTAAGGAGGGTTATGCTATAAATATTATTATCCCACTTGACTCGTAAAAAATGCAACATAATCCCGAAATGAGGAAGGAAAACATACTAATGTAAATATGCACAAATCATTCAATTTCCCTATTTATAACGTTCCTTTCTTTGCCATATCATTTAAGTTCTGAAAAATATTTCTATGTGTAACATAATGGCCCCAGATTGTTCTAAGTTTGTCCCGTACTCAATAAATTTAGGTATAAAAACATTTCATTATGATAGAAGTGTATTCAATTTTGTCCACGAAGTCATTGCACCCTGAAAATTCTTGGCCTGATTATTTTATGAAAATTTACAATTGTTATGTTGCATTGATAAAGGGCGTCAAAGCGTGGGTTATGGTTTAAAATGAATAATGTTATATGAACATGTATATGTGCGAGTGATTAGCGTGTAGATAGAAATGATGAAAGAAGTACGTAGTTTTTTTTATTGAAGATATGGTTTCGAAAATCAGTTTTTAAAACTACTGAAGAGTTTTAGATTACATGGACACAAACACAAGAATACTGAAATCAACCATTGGTGATTTAATGCAAAGAATGGAGAGGATTTCTGAGCAGAATAAATATTGCTTTAATTATTAGTATTATTTAAGTTTGTTGTTGTACTTTGTAAGTTTGTAAGACTCAAGTTTCTAAACTAATGAGTATTATTAAGTTGCTGTTTTTGTACTTCCGTAAATGTGAAATCTGGTAAAAATTTGAAGTTGTATATTACGAGTTTTGTTTGTAGCCTACATATTGTAAATGAGTTATTTGGCGTCAAAAGCTAAATCTTTGAAATAGAGGCATTGTCCATTAGAATTACATATGTTTCACATTTATAGCATGTTTTTTTATCCCTTTAAGAGTTAGGAAATCACCAGAATCAGACCATATGAAAAGTACGACCGGGTCGAAAGTTTTTTACACATCCTGTCATACATTCTAGCTTACCTAATTTTGGTATTCAAATTTTTTGTTGATTGCAACTTAAGGGATCTAAAGTGCCCGATAGTGAATACATAACCCTTTCCAATGGGCTAAAGTTAGTGGCTGTTATGATGCTGGTATATTAGAATAGTGATTATAAATTATTTAGGTCTATATTATGAGTTAAAACATAGGATAAAAATGTACTTACTTTTATTGTGTATGTACTAATTTATGTTTAATTATGCATAATTAATTGCTGCCGTGGAATTAGGTATCCTCTGACATAGCGGGCTGTGTGCAGACACTTGCTCGAATTGTTGCTATGGATGACAATTGTTACTTAAGACCATCCAATATCACCTATACTTGGGTTGAGTTTATTCCACACTGATAACAAAGAAGAAGCAGAAGAAAGTGACCCATAAGCTGACAGTACAACAGATCTTGCGTTGGATGATGCATTGCCAATGGCTGCAAAAGAGACAGTGTCTAATGGTGCTGAATAACAAGTTATACACGAGCTCTGTGGTCATTGTGATCCTCCAATTTACCTTGTGAATTCGCTAAATAGTTTGAGATTAGGAGGTCAAAAAATGACTGTAATTGATATTTTGCAGCAGTTTAATTGGGAAATTCCTAATTGGGTGATCATTCTGGGAGGAATTGAATAGTTCAAACTAAATTATAGTTTACAAAAGAGATGAGTGACCATTGCTTTCGGGTCTCACTTTCAGTTTGGAATGTATAAAATCCCCCTATTTGCCTCTATATTATACAAATGTACCGGTACTTTCATTACTTCATATAAGTTATTTCACGACTAATTTCTTTCATATTGTTATTTCGTCAATCATATTCCTTAGTACGAATGAAATGACGGCTAATATGATATCAGATCTTAAACCTAGAGACGGCAAGGAACCACTTGAGATTCAAGTTATCAGGAAGTGGTTATCTTTTGGCACAAGAAACGAATATATTTCTATCGACAAGAATGTGAGCTCTTTCACAATAACTATTACATTTTTGCAGTCAATAAGTTATATATTTCCACTTTGATAATTGCCCGATTTACATTTTTAATAGGGATTAAAGGTTCTCTATCGTTGTTTCAAGAGTCAAAAGAAAAAGAGGATTGAAGGTTATCGACAAAGACAACAACTATTTAAACTCAACAACAAACATTTTTTACAAAGAAGCCTTAGGTCGTGTTTGAATAGGCAACATTATTTTGTATATTCTACATATTAATTATCTTTTGTATAAAACCAACAAGTTAGTTTTCTGGCAGTTTTTGTGTTTAGGATGTGTTGCGCTTATCAATATTTATTTACGTTCACTTATAAATATCCATATTATTATGAAGCTTACCCGCCCATCGGGCGAGTTATGAAACTAGTCAATACATATACAATAAGCATAATCAACGAATGCTTTCAGTCCATATTAATTTTCAAAAATCTTTTTTGCACATATATAAAAAAATGCCACATATATATAGCAAAACCAATTCGAAGCAATTAATCATACTAAAACACGTAAACATTTAATGCACATAAAACAACCATTATATGCGAACCAAACACCAAAATAAGACCACAAACATGTTGTAGGAATCATCCTAGAACACGTGGTACACATACATCGATTACTCGATTGCAAATGTCATTATACTTGGTATATATTGTACAAGAAAACTGCAAAGCTGATTGAATATAATTTTCGTCTTTGGACTACAGTCAGACAAGGAAAAAGTCTTTCCCGCTTTTTGCACTAAACAGAAAAGTTTTAGTAATTGAGTTTTGCACTCCCAAAAACATTTTTGTGGTCTAACTTCTCAAGGACAGTCGGGAAATCAGTTTTTAGTGGACGAAGGTCGAGTGACAAGCTCTAAAAAACAATCAAATCACGCAAGCAAACTCAAGGCGTATAATATATCACATTAACAAGAATGCATAAGAGATATATTATGCTTATGAATCATGATTTACATGCAAGTAAAAACATGGTTATCAATTTAAACGAATAAATAAGCAACAGTAAGTCATAAAACGCAAATTATAAACCAAGTTACATAATAAGCTTGTATAAGCATGTACAAACCCGAACCATATTAATTTTTCCAGATTTTAAGTGACTCTTATGGGTCTTTATTTTCACAAAAATAAAATCATAAAGGGGTCACACATAAAAAACAAGAAAAATATCACAAATATGCGTTTCTAAGCGTTTTATTTACACATTTTTATGTAATTATATAGCTATATGAACGGCTCGTGATGCCACTGTTGGAATTAGTTATCTAATAACCTAATATTACACATAATAGTATACGAGCTACGCAGCAGAAAGTAAACAAATATAACATATTTAATTAACATCTATACTACATATAAAGCAAATTAGACACTCTCTCTTCATTTAATGCCCCAAAAGAATTAAGTAATCCAATTTATAAAGCATAATGTACAATCCTTAAATGCAAACTTTCACCACAAAAAAATTAAGTAATTCAAGTTATAAAGCATAATGTACAATCCTTAAATGCAACCTTTTACCACAAAATCAACTATCTAACAAATACAAATATTAAAGCAAAATGTACAACATTTATTGTAGATCACAGACTTAATAGATCTTTCTAGCCTGTTAAGGGTGGTAGCCAATGTGGATAGATTTAAACTAACTACAAGAGAAACAATGACTATAAACAATATAAGCTATGCGGAAACTAACTTATATTGCTAAGAAGAACAATGAATAAAACAGAACTTTGATTACTATTAATCTGCTAGCTTACAGATTACTAACTATGAATGATTGTGAAACTTGTATATCTAACTAATGCCGTAGGGTTCCTTTTATACACCAAGGAAACCCTAATGAGCTTACAAAACGCGTTAAATGATCATGCATATCTATTCCTAATATATCTCATGCATATCACTTAAGCAGTACTAATCATACTATACTAACAGTACTAATACAAAGCTAGCAGTACTAACTATAACTGGCAGTACTAACAATGTACTGGCAGTACTAACTATAACTATCAGCAGTACTAAGTGTAGAAGCTCTAAATCCCAACAATCCTCCCCTAAACTTGTGATTTACCATCAAATCTCAAGTTTCTTCTGATGTACTCTGCTGAGGATGCTTCCAAACACTTTACTTCCTTGATTTGTTTGCTATATTGTAGATCTTTGTCAAAAGCTCATCTGCCATCTTTGACTGTTGATCCACTCTTAGCTTGTTACTTAGCATCAAAGTTGTAATTCTATTTGTCAGTGGATAATCCTTTTCAGCCAGCATGAATATATCTTGTCCTTTCTCTGTAGATACATGATGAACTACACACATATCATATAACCACCACTTTAAAGGATCATGCATATATTTCTGAAGTTCTAAAAGATTTTCTGCATTTATTTCAAATAACATCTTTAGTTCAACCCACAATTCTATCTCTTTATCTTTAGTAAGTCCTGATGAGTTGTACCTTTCTTGAACTAAACTCCATAATTTGATCAGATCATCCCTGTCAAAATTCTTAAGCATGTCTTCAAAAACCTGATACACCTTTGTGTGATTGCCTACTCTGATGATTTTCCAAAATTGCATAGTATCATTAAAGTGAACTTCCCATCCAATTATTGGGTATTTGGTTTGAAGAGCTTCAACATTTATTCCTTCATCTGGAACTATGATTACCATTTGATTAAGCTATTCTTGGGATAATTCATCTGTTTGCTCTTGAACAGACTCTGAAACTTCTTTAGTTCTTTATCTTTTAGCAGGTTTTCCTTCAATATCTTGACCTGCTCTTTTTAGTCTTTGAACTTCTTTTTCAAAATCTATAGGCACAAATGAATGAATTTGATCCTATACCTTTTCAAATATTGGTCTTATATCATCATAGCTCATTCCTTTGAAATCTTTCATCTTGTAGCCTCCCTAATTCTTCAAGTATACCATCACATTCTTTCTTACTTCAGCTACAGATCTAGGTCTATTTTGAAGAGCATGATACCTTATAACAGTAGGATCATCCTAATCAATGACATGAGCAATATCAACTTCAGTTACAGCTTCTTTCTTTCTAACTTTATCATATTCCTCTTGTAATTGTTTGGCAATTTCAGCATCTCTTGCAATCCTTTTTCTTTCTTCCTCATCAATCTGTTCTTGTAATCTAATGGCTTCTTCATAACCAAGCCTTTCTTTTTGCACTTGCTTCTTGGACTTCTTTTGAATAGATTCATCTTCAATCACAATTGCCTTGCCTTTATCTTTCTTCTTCTTTGCACTCCTTCTTATATATACCAAACTTTCAGCAGCAGTACTAACCTCAGGAGTTGCACTAGCAGTACTAAATGGTACACTAGCAGTATTAAGTGCAGTATCAGCAGTAGTAACCTCTTGCTCCCCTTTTTACCACTTCCTTGATCTTACACAAGCTCAGTAGGCTCTTCTATTAATTTAGTAGTCTCTTCCTCTTCTAGCAATACCTCAGTATCATCACTAATCTTTTCCTGAATCTCTGCATCATGTGAAGGAACTAAAGAAAAATCAACATCCATGTCTAATTCGTCAATCAAACTCCTCCCCTGTTTGGAAGAATCCTCCTCTACAGCTTCATCTTCTGAAAGAACTATCTTTGTTCCTCTTCTAGCTGTGCATGTCTTGAGTTGCTTCTCCAACTTCTTTACTCTGTTGACTAGCTTGGTAAAAGCAGAACCATAAACCTTCTTGGTGTTCATCAACTCATTCTCTAAGCTTACAACTTTAGTAGTTAACTGAGTAACCAAATCCATCAATTCATTAAGTGACACACCACCCTCATCACGTCCAAGTGAGTGAACACTTTAGAGAGGTAATTCATAGGTCATTGAAGCAGGCTACTTTGCAGTAGGTATAGTTTCTGGAATGGGTGATGGTGAAGTTTAAGGAGCACTGACTGGTGGATGTTGAGGTGATAAGGATGGTGAAGATGTGATTCTTGAGGGAGATGATTCAGGTGCAGTGATCATGGAAGGAAATAAAGGAATGTCGTCACCAGAATAACCCCTTGTAACTCGCTTCATGTTACTAAAAACTTTTTGTGTAAGTACAGGAGTAGGATAGATTCTTGTGTGGGGTTGAAGAAGTCTCCTTTGCTTGTTTAAACAAATTTAGATAAATCTAGGATACATTAAAAACTTATGAGGGTTATCCAAATTCTTTACCATTGCATCAAAGATGAATTTGGAGAAGTTAAAAGTTTTGTTGGTTGACAAGCAAATAATAGCAGTAGCTATTTTTCTGCTAAACTGCTCCCAAGAAGTCTTTTTAGGACTTAAACAGTGGAGAATTGTGTGAATGAAAAACCTCCATTATGGTGAAAAATTACCTTTTTGAAATGTAAGCTTATCAGAATCAGTTGCATACCCCATGAGAGCAAGTTGCTCAAATATCTCTGTGTTGGTTAAAGAAGTAATTCCACCATCGTCCTTCAGCTTCAGATGTCTTCTTAAGGATGCTTCAGTGATGGTCTTGGCTTGTCCATCTATGCTTGCAGTTAATTTTACTTCTCCATGAACATTTGTGCTAGCAGTAGCTGTTGTCCAAAATTGTTTGATAAATGAAGCATGTATTGTTGGATTCTCTGTGAGGGCATAATAAATGTGACTAGCAGTTAGGAAATCAATGATCTGATGAAACTCTACACTTCCCTCTGGTTTCTCTAAGTATGCCACCATGTTGTGCTTGTCATAAAACTCCAAAGTAGCCATTTGATGAATAGAAAATTGATCAAGGTTTTAGGATATGTTTATGAGATAGAGAGTATGGATATTTGGTAGAGTTAATTGAAATTTAAGAGAGTATTTAAGAGTTTAAAGTGTCATCGACTGAAGAAGATTTGTACCTATCTTGAAGAAATCTTTTAAGTTTATAGAAAGATCAAGAAATCTTCAATTAGTCAAACCTTATAGCCTATAAGCAAGGCGGTAGGCGGAAATTTAGCAACGGCTAGAAATTGGAAAGGAAATTTAGTTATGGGTCAAACAGTACTAACGGTCTTCTAGCAGTACTAAAATTAGCCTAGCAATACTAACTTTAAGCCCCACAGTACTAAAGGATGGTTAGCAGTACTAAGCAATACCCAACAGTACTAAGTAGTGCCCAACAGTACTAACTTAAAGAGACCAGTATTAACTTGAAATTCCTCCAAAGAACTTGTCCATCACCAATCTCACTTTCTCTCTTTCTGTTTTTATGCTTACACATTATCTCTCAATTCTTTTTGCTCACCAATTCACTCTTTCTCTTTTTCACATAACTCTCTTTCTATTTTTGAGCTCACAATTTCTCTCTATTCTTTTTGCTCACCAAGTCACACAATTTTATACAAATTCCATCAATTCCATTAGTTTCAAACTGTCCTCCCTACTTCCAAGTGTGTAATCTCTTGAGAGAGGTGGATCATTGGACTGTATAGTTTTTGGCAAACTATCAGCCATCAACGGATTTGATGATTCTTTACCAGTTGCCGTTTGCCTTGGAATAGCTAATGCTTCAATGCAATAACATGGTGCATTGATAACCATATAGTTTTGAGTAAACTATCAACTATCAACGGATTTGAAAAGTCTTTACCAGAAGCCGTTTGCTCTAGACTAGCCAATTCTTGATGTCTGTTAGACATGGTAAACTGATGACCATTTGTTGTGTGGTGATTAAAACCAACATTTAAAGAACATCCATGCTTTTAGTAGTTTCCTTTTCTCAAATTAGCATCTAAGGAAAATTCCAATCCACATGTACTCATCAGTATTAACTGAACCTAGCAGTATGAAGTTTTGTACCAGCAGTATTAACTACCTTCAGCAGTAGTAACTAAGCTCAGCAGTACAAATGAGTTATACCAACAGCATTAACTCTATCTTTAATAAACATGCAACATATTAACCTCAAAAGTCATCATGTCATCCACAACCCATCTTCTAACTAAAAATTTATCTACAAACTTTATAACTCCAGACTATACCATCTTGCCTCCCCTGAACCAATGCAGCTATAGATTGATCATTCCAATGTTAACAATTAAGAAATTGAACCTGCTAACATCAAAAGCTTTAGTTAAAAGATCTGCCACATTGTCATCAGTGTGAATCTTCAGCACCTGGATAAGCTTCTTCTCATAAGCATCTCTAATGAAGTGGTGCCTAATCTCAATATGCTTTGTTTTGGAGTGAAATACTGGATTCTTTACAATGCATATTGTGCTCTCATTATCAATGTAGATCTTTGTGTTCATAAAATTGAACCCATAGTCTAACATTTGATTTTGAATCCACAAAACTTGCCCACAGCAGTTGGCAGCAGCAACATATTCTGCCTCTGTAGTAGAAGTAGCCACAATTGTCTGCTTCTTGCATTGCCATGAAATAAGTCTCCTGCCAAGAAATTGACAACCTCCTGTTGTGGATTTCCTGTCAAGATTTGCTCCAGCATAGTCACTATCTGAGTAGGCTTCCAGGTCAAATGATGACACCCTAGGATACCAAAGGCCCAGTTTGGGTTTGCCCTTGAGGTACCTAAAGATTCTCTTCACAGCATTAAGATGGGAGGTCTTTGGAGTTACCTGAAACCTAGAACAAGCACAGACTGCAAACATAATATCAGGCCTAGAAGCAGTCAAGTACATTAAAGAGCCAATCATAGATCTATAAAGATGTACATCCACATCAGCAGCTTCTTCATCCTTGGTCAAAGGCTTCTGGGTCTCAACTGGAGTACTGGCAGTTTTCACATTAGCAAAATCAAACTTCTTTAGGATCTCTGCAACATACTTATCCTAACTTATGAAAATACCATCTTCTTTCTGTTTAACTTGTAATCCAAGAAAGAAGCTGAGCTCTCCCATAGAACTCATCTGTGTAACACCCTCAAATATGAGTACGCAGTGGAATGTTGAAATATCTGAGGGCGTTACATTTACAGATCAATAGCACAAGATCTGAGAACGACTACTAAACGAGTCGTTTGAAAAAGATACATTGGATTAACAAAATACTTGTTTGTTACATAAGCCCATGGCTTCAAATTATTCAACAACATAAATAAAGATTCCGGTTTATAACAATTGTCCCCCCAAAATGTAATAAGACCCTAAATCTTAAGTGTTGACTCTTCAATTATTGACTTCCAATGTAT
>BQNB010062146.1:0-36195 GCA_026074375.1 Tanacetum coccineum
GAGACGTCGAAAGATGTTGACGAATTGATGATTAGTGATTACGAGTAACTTAAGCACTTTACGTTATGTGTTATAAGTTGCACATCAATTCATCAACATCTTTATAACCCCGAAAACACTATAAAACGGAGTAAAAATGCTAAAATATGGATAATTATCTTGCAAATATGTTTGTTTGGTATTTTTATGTCTTGCAGGTAAAAGGATTGAAAACGGAGCAAAAACGGGAATTATCAAGCTCGATTTGATCAAGTTTAATTATTATTCAAAGCCAAAACAAAGTCATAAAATTTCTCAAGCACGCCATTGGAAAGAGCGCGAAATTATGAGTCCAACGGTGCCTTCATTGTTTATTGGGCCAACCCGTAACCCATTTATATGGGTCGGGTAAACCCATAATATTGCTAGCCCAAGACATGAGTTAATCTAAATTAAAAGCAAGGCTCAGCCCAACGGTTGGATAAATGAAATCTTGGCCCAAATTGTTAATTATTCGGCCCATTATTAAATGTAATAATTGGAACAAATGAACCAAAGTGAGAATTTTCAATTGTGAATGCTAAAAGAGGTCACGTGATGTTCAAATTAATTCCAACACTATCATATGCTCCTCCACTCAAATTTTCTTCCTCCATACAGCAAGTGACACGTGGTGGTGTGTGCTTAATTACACATACCTTTTACCTATAAAAACGAGCCTAAATGACCAAAAACTGACATAAAATGCCAAATACATGTTTGTTTTGCTTGGTATACTGTGCATGTATCGGATATTCACTAAAGGACAAAAACGAAGCCAAAACCGACAAAACCGACCACGAGAATGGAAATAGCGTAAAAAGTCAAAGTCAAAGTCAAAAAGTCAAAATTCAAAGTCAACAATTCGAAACCGAAGAAATCTTAAATGGGCCAACCCGCACCCAAGTTAATGGGTCGGGTCAGCCCATTAATCATCAATCATAAGCCTTAAAGCTTTTAAGCGTTTATGAAAAGTCCAAATCTAAAGCCATATAAACCGGCCCAATCCTAAGCCCATTACAATACTTAACCATACAACCTTAAACCTTTTACACCACAAGCCCTTAAGGTTTTACACCGTTAGTCCTTGAGGACTAACGTGGTTAGTCCCTATCCCCTAACCCCGTTACCCCGTTAACCCAAATCATATCAAAACCCTTTCCCGCCATTTTCACTGTTCATCCATCGTTTTCACCTCGACCTCTGCACCCCAAAACAAACCTATCACTTCTTAAAACTCAACACCACTCCACAAAGGTGCAATTCACCTTGGCAATTCCCTTTTTTTTTACTTTTTGATTGGTTGATGGGATAAGGACCAATTCAATAGCTATGATTCAAGAACTTGGAGCCAAAGCAAAAGGAAGGGCTATGATGAAGACTTCGAGCTCACTCACACAAGAAACACACCTTCAAGACCTAGAACCTTCTCATTCGGCTATAAAAGAGAAGACCATTGGTAGCCAAGAGCATCTAGTTTTTTAAAAAGTAGTTTTTTTAATCTTTCAGCTTATATTAAGTTTAATTTATTGTACTTTTTTTAAAAGTCTAGTACTCTTGTTTTTAAGTTAATGAAATTTAAGTTTTTATGTTAAAATCCTATTTTTATGTTAATGCATTTTATGTTATAAAAATATTTTATAAGCTCTCTTAAGCTGTTTTACTTGTTACTTAAGTTGTTTCACTTAAGTTATATAAAATTTTTCATAGTTTATATAGCTTAAGTCCCTTTTCACTAAAAATCACTCAAAAAGCTATATGGATGATAAGCCAAACTTGGAAGGGCTTATGGGTTTTACCAGCTTATCTTTTATAAGCTGGAGCTTGTAGACAAAGCTCTTAAGAGCTTATTTGCCCTTGTTTAGAGCAAAGGACTTTGTACAAATAAAGAAAGTCAAACAGTCAGTCGAGAAAAGAAAAAGAAAAATCCAAAAATATTAGGGATAGTTAGTGTACATATAAAAAATGGTGAAAACGGGACTTGTCAAAGCTATTGATTCTTTAGTTCCCCTTGACGAACACTTAGCTACTTTTCGAGGTTATTAGTCAAGGGGGATCGAGATTCTTAGTTTTCTAAGTGTTTACTTCATAACATTGCGTGAGGACACGGCAATATCTTAGTATGGGGGATTTTGGTATATGCTTAATTACACATACCATTTTCCATTAAAAACGGACTTAAATGACTAAAAACGTACCAAAAATACATTGTATTTGTATGTTTTGCATTTGAATTATGCAGGAAACGGATATTCAAGAAAAGGACAAAAAGAAAGCCAAAAACGACAAAACCGAGCACGGAATGGAAAAGACAAAGTCAAATCGAAGCCAAAGTCAGTCAAAGTCCAAAAAGTCAACAGGAAAGTCAACCCCGACAAAGTCAAAAGTTGACCACATGGAGAAAATACAACTTGAGGGACTAAACTTGCCAAACCTCAAGTTGTGTTAAAAGAATAAAAAGACAAGGGCTGAAATTAGAAATTGGGTAAAGTATAACTTGAGGGACCAAAGCTGCCAACTCGGCCAAAACCATATTTTCCCGCCCAACAAAGCCCAGATACAACTCACAGGTGTCTTCCCACCCTTTTACCCTGCAACCTCTACAACCCCTTGGGTAAGACATCTCCCCCTCCTCCACTATCACCGCCTCCCCATGTGTAATTGCCAAGTTGGCAATCCCACCACTTTCCAAGCTTTTCGATGGCTGTGATTGACTCAAAAAGAAGCACAAAAGAAATTAACCGATTATTCCCCCAACCCTTTTTCCCGCCTCTTTTGAAACCCAAAACCTACTCACGGGTTAACACCCCTTCTTTTAACCTGTAACCTCAAAAACCCCATGGACAAACTCGCCCCTCCTCCTCCACTTAAACCCTAATCCCATTAGCATCTCACATCCCCCAAGGCTACATAACGACGACCTGAGCTTGCTTTTGAAGAAATGAAGGGCCAAGCTTGCTTGATTCCCCCTCCACACAACAAACACAGAAAAGCTTATAAAAGAAGAAGAAGACAGAAGAGTAACGAGAGAGTGAGTAGTTTTAATTTTCAGTGTTGTATTTTCTTCAATTTTAAGCAATTTTTCTTTCAAGCTTTTTAAATAGCTTTAAACTCTTGTACTGCCATTCTCTAAACTTGTACTTCAATCATTATTAGTAATCAACATTCAGTTTATAAGCTTCTTGGTCCTTTGATTTCAATTGGAAGTTGTTTTTTTCATCCAAATAAGCTCTTAATAAGCTCATTTTGAATCTAAATTTCGTCTAATTAAGCCAAATTTTAGATACAATTCTGTCTTTAGCAATTCATTTACATCTTTCATCAATTTACATCCAAGTAATGAACAATTAAGGCATTTGGTATTCATTTTGAAAGCTACAAGAAGATATAAGCATTTTAAAAGCTTATAACCAGGTTTAGAGCTTGGTAGCCATTAGGAACACTTAAGTTTCTACTTTTGGATATCTTAAGTGTGAAGATTCTGCAAAACTAAGGTTTCATTCTCTCAATTCCATTTTAGCATTTACATAGCTTATTCATTTAGCTTATTTCAGTATTTGTTTGCTTATCTTGATTCATAAACCTGTTGCATTTAGGCTTAGACAGCTTATAGTTGTCATTATTATAAGTTTCTTAGTTAAAAACTCATCTAGACTTCATTCTTGCATTTCTGTCATAAATAAGTAATAAACCTAGTAGAGAAACTAGCTTATTATCACTAATAAGCTAGTACTTTTATAGCTCAATTAGCTTAAGTGAGGTGAAAATTAATAGAAGTAGATAAAAAGTTTCATCTGTTTTAGCCTTAAATCAGTTTTTAAGTATAAAATAGATTTGACAGCTTTTCTTAAGTAGTGTTTGGTATAAGGTTTGTTTGACTCTTAAAGTCAACTGCACTTTGTTAAAACTCTTTGCTTAGTTGAGTTTACTCATTTTACCAGGTTTAGAATAGGTTTTAAAGATTAGTAAGAAGAATTTAAGATTTTTGAGCTTAAAAAGTAAGCCTAGCACCAGGGCAAGATATGAGTAATGAGGTTTTGTAGACAAAAGTTTCAAAAGCATTTTAGATGTCAAACTTGATTTATGCAGTTTCATTTACATGTATTGAGTAGTTAAAAGAGTTCTAAAGTAGAAAGTTAGCCTGCATCTTTGTTCATTGCCAAATGCAACCATCAACAAAAGTTTACATCAGCATCAACAGTTTAAGCTATGGTTGCTAGTCACTATTTTCTAAGTCCTTTTTAGTTAAATTAATAAGTAGGAGTTATGTTTTAGAATTAAGCATTTGTGTAGGTCTCAAGTAGCTTAATAAAGAAAAGCACTAAATATTCCCTTAATCAAGTTTTTGTCCTAGCTTAATTACCTCTCAAATAAGCTTAGCGAGGCCTCTTTGGACTTCAGCTTAATGCAAATTTTTATTATTAGCATTTTCATTTCTAGATTAAATTTTGAAAAACTTTTTATCTAGATTTGTTCAAAGCAAATAGCATAGCTTATTTCCAAAGTTTTAGCTTTTGAAGTTTAGAAATAAGCTGTGAAGCTTATTTGAAAAAGCTTATAACAGTTTTAAGCAAAAACTAGCACTTTTTTTCATTTCAATTTTTCTTGTTAGATTTGTTAATTACTCACTAATTTTTTGTGTTAAATATCATAAGTACACATCTTGATCTACAAATAGCTTCTTTTGATTTTCATTTTTCCCTAGAAATAAGCTAGCATAAAATCCAAAACCCAAAAAAGCTCATTCAAACCTTAGTTTCTGTGACAGAACTAAGATGCTTATTTTCTAGCTTATTCATTGTAAAAAGTCGAAAAGTGTCTTTGTTATAATGTTTGTATGGAATAAGCTCTTTTATAAGTTTTGTAAGTTTTAAGTTTTGTCTGAATCTCATTTTCCTAAGCCAAAATTAAGCCATAAGCGTAGGGTCTGTTTTGTAGTTTTCTCATAGTTCAGGGTTGCCCGTTTACATTGTAGTGTAAATTCCCAAATCTTTGCCCGCCTACCCTTTACTTTTGTCTTTTACATTTCCTACCCTGGACTTTTCAAAAATAAAAAAAAGAGGGGAAGTACAAGGACCCGGCTGAGCAAGACTCGAACCCGACCCTCGATACATCCCCTCCCATTCGTACACACTTATACCGCTGCTCCCTTGGCTTTTCCCGTTATATCCCCAAGGCATTTTCATTTATTACGTTTTGGGCATTTAAGTGTACATAAGCTGTAACAGCTTAATTATGGGCTTATTTCTGTAGATTATTTTTGTTTCTTATTTTTCGTAGGAACTTTATAGAGTAAAGTATTTTTTGTAAATTTTTCAGAATTTTTAGTAATCGTTTAATATTTTTTATAATTTAATTTAGATAAAAGTTTATTTAATTCATAAAAAATACAAAAATTATCAAAAAAATATTTTGCTTTTTAGAAAATTTTTCTTTTATCATCTATTAGTAGAAAAATATAAAAATTCAAAAGGTCATTTTATAACTTTTGTCTTTTAAAGAACGGGTCCGGGTACGGATTTTGTTTTGACTCGTTTTTGGGTCAAACGAACTCCGTTTTCGGTCTAGTCTTTTTTTATTCTTCGTTATTTGATCCCTAGAGTAGTTTAGAAGCAAAAATTTCTTCGTAGGGGGGGATTATTTTAAAGATTTTAGGTTTTCCCCCTTTTGTTCGGGATTCGGGCTCTCGTTTTCTAGTTTAATTTCGTAATTTCTATTTTTCTTAAACGTTTTAGTCCTATATTATCTAATAGTGACTTTTTTCAACTTCCCAAACATTCCTTCCTTCAAACTCAATCTTCGATCGTATCGATTTACATTCCAGCCACGTTGGGGATAAAACGACCCGGGAAAGCTCAATACTACTCTCGTTTTAGACAGATTGTGGTTTGGATCTTTCACACTTAGATATATATTTTTTATTATTTTACTATATATGTATATAACTTTACGTGTGAACCAGCAGTCAATTTTTGGCGCCGCTGCCGGGGAGGCTGTGAAGCAGTTTATCGTTACGTTTGATCAATCGTGTTTGAAACTGTGAATATTTTTCTTTTATTATAAAAATATAAAAAAAGTACAAAAAGATATTTTTCATTCTTTAGTATAATTATCAGATAAAAACAAAAAAAAAAAAAAAAAAAAACCAAAAATATAAAAACATTGTCCATAAAAAAGAAAATAAAATTCACAAATTGGTAAAAATACCAAAATATAATATTCTCAACTGAGGTATTATCATAATAAGTTCCGGTGAACTTGTTGGTTCCCAACTCGAACAAAAGGAGTTAAAAACTGCCTTTTGTGTCTCTTGCATGTACTGCACCTTTAATTGATAAACAAACTATAAAGTGGGTATAAGGAGGGTTGTTTCCCTATGGGGAGTGGGGGTGGGGGGGGGGGGGAGGTGGTGGGGGGTGGGGGGGGAACTACACCCGAAAGGAGAAATAAGCTTCGCGCTATTCCTACTCCTCCGCTCACCTGTGCGTTTATCTTTTTGAGAGCTACCGTGAAGCTTGCTGATTATCAGGTTTAAGTTGTCTTATCATTTTGTCCGTTAAAATAAATTGTGAATTAATGGAAAAACCAAAAATAAACTCTTTTTTCTTCGTAAATTTAATTCTTAATTCTTTTCTTATCCATCTTCATGTTTAATTCTTATGACGTCATTCGATTATCGTTTGAATCCGATTTACGCGATTAAAGAATGCTCGTCTTGTGGAAGTTTGTACACTTCAAACTGTGGTTGTTTGAAAGGGAGTCTTGAAGACAAGATTCTTGTTCCTAAACCCCCTCGAAGTGCAAGGTGTGGAACCCCGGTTGATGGTCCGTATTGTCAAGGATGTGCTCTTTTACGAAAGGAATTTATGGAAGGTTTGTTTACAAACTGTGTGGAAAATGAATTTTTCAAAGACTTCCAAGACACTTCCGAGTCATCCGACGACAATACCAACGTTGTTAATGCTCCTCGAGAGCCAATCGTTGTTAATCAGGACCCCGGTGAAAAGTCCTCACCAAGTCCTCTACACATTGACCATTGTTGTCACGAGTGCGGTGATTCGTTAGATGGAATCTTTTGTCGACAATGCACGTGTAAGTCTTGTGGGAAAGGTGCTCATTACGGTTATAATTGCCCTCCGAGAATTCCGATTATCTCTAATCCGGAACCATGCAAAAATCAAACCATTGATGAGCCCCTACAAAACTTGCAAAGTTTGCAACAACAATGTCTTCTTGGTACATGCCAAAAATGTGGTTGTAATGAATACAATGGAGTTTGTTTTTATTGTAAAGTTGGAAATGGAACACCAATCAATGTTTCAACTCCGTACTCTTCTAACGATTCTCCAAGTGTTGCAAACCATCCTCCACAACCACAATACGTACCATACTCTTGTGAGTCAAGTGGGAATGATTCTCATTACGGTTACGATTGTACACCTCAAGTCCCGTCTGTCTACAATCAGGACCTGTGTTTCAATCAAAACTTTGATTATTTTCCACAAACTTCACTGAGTTTCCCACAACAATATCTTTGTTGTGAAAATTGCGGGGGTCCTCATGAAACCTTCCAATGTCAACCAATGAATGAAGACTATTATCATGAGCAAAATTCTTGCTATGATCATAATTCTTTTGGTTTTGACCAAGTTCAACCCCCGCAATATACCGTCAATCATCCAATCTTCAATTCTCAAAATGACCTTCTTAATTCTCAAAATAAGCTTATGGAACAAATGACAACCTTACGTGATTTGGTTGATCAAGCTATACAAAAGAAGGAAGAAGAAAAGCGAATCGCGGAAGAACAAGCGGCTAGAGATCGATCTTGGAAGATTCTCCATTTGCTACGATATGACGAAGACATATCATTGCAATCACACCCCGTTTTTAACCAATCGAGGAACCGATAAACTCTCTAAAAGTAATGGGGGAAACAGCATCTTGACACTATCCAAGCCACAGGAATCGGACGAAGTAATAAAGTCTAGTGTTGAGGACCATGTCCCCAGATCCCAAAGAGTCCGAGGGTATTCCCGACAGTGTGTGTGATGTGCCTCTTTGTAACAATCCTACCCCTCTTAATGCTCCAATGAACATTATGATATGTGTTGTCAATTCTGACGATGAAAATTCTTCAAGAGATTACGATTCTCCCTACGGTGAGAATATCGATTATGGTCGATGCATCACCTCCGATGTTGAAGATCGTCAGCTTAGAGGTGTAGAGATTGTGATCCGGAAGTGGAAAGGATTGATGATGACATTCTTTTAACAATCAAGAGACGATATCCTCGTGATAAATAGTTGAATTCAATCTTCTATATGCTAAATCGATTCATTAAGAGAAATCCGAACCCCATCTTTCCGAGTTATGATCAAGTTCTAGCTCCACATTTCCTAATCTTTTCTTGAGGAGACTAAACACCTTATGTAAATTCTTTTCCCGAATCTGAAAACTTTCCGGCTTTAATCTAGAAGAGATAAAGTAGTGGCAGTCCCACTTACTGCATTCTGATTATCTCTTCCTGATTATAAAGGCTATTCTACATTGAAAACGATCATTTTAAAGAGAAGAGTAGTGGCAATACCACTACTCATGTTGATTTTGTCTCGAATATGATTCGTTTATCTTTGTCTTTCGAATGATCAGTTCCTCCTCCGATAGGAGTGATTTTTTATCATGAGGAGTTTCGCCGATGGACTTGCTACATTCATATCTCCAACCGAGTATGAATAAATTTCTGCTTTAATATTGACCCGAGCTGGGCAATCTTACTATGGATGTGGTGAATGATATTTTCCCAACAAGAGAACCAAGAGTTCATCATGGTTGCCAAAATGTTTTACCCACCCATCCCACACCCTGGATACTGATTTCTAATACTTTTAAGTGAACTCTCTTCGCTTATATTGTATGGATCTTTCTTGCTTTTCTAACGTATCCGGTATGCTCCACCATACTCTCTTCTGTGGGGATGAAGATATCATTTTTGATCCCGGCATCTTAAATTATCATTCTTTTATGCCGGATGTATCTCATCGGAGTGGACTTCATAAAAATCCAAAACACTTGAATAAGTCCAGATATGAATTTTAATCTTCCCACTTCTCCCCCATGGACCGAATGAATTCGAGGTCGAGCGAAGTTTTGACTCGGTTAACAAAAACAAGGCGCTTCGTGGGAGGCACCCCATGCTTATCCTAGCTTAGTAGTAGTAATGAATAAGTCTTGTGTTCTTTGTGATTCTAGTGTTGTTGTGATGAGATTTGCTTCTGCCATTCCTGTGCTTGTGTTTTATTTGTCCAGGTATTCCCGGATTATGAAGGCTCTCGATTCTGTCATTTTTAACTCGAGCTTCACATCCTCAGCTTCATTTTGGGAATCCAGTATCCAAAACTAATCGACTAACGTTTTATCTTTTGGCACACTTTATAAACGGCCTTAGATTTACGTAGGAACCCCTTTGAAACATCGAGGACGATGTTTAGTTCTAGTATGGGGGGGATCTTTGATTTGATTTTTGCCTGCAGTCATTGTTATCACGTAATCCCGTTTTTACCACCAAATTTTTGCAAAAATACCAAAAAATTGAAAAAATTTAAAAATTTTCAAAAATAAAATAAGTGTTTTGTCACAGTTTTGACTTTCCTAATGGGTAGAATGAGAATAATTTTTGACTCGATCGGGCGTGTTGAGCCCTAGCTAGTTCCTCCTCAACCTTACCCACCTTGTCAGGCTAAGCTTTCACGAATTTCTATCATTTGAATTTTAAATAAGGTGGAAGAACAAGAAGTGATAGAGTAAATATAAGTTATAGTGCTAGAGCAAGATTCTTCTAAAACTTATATGAGTAACTTGTGGCTTTTTCTCCCATTAGCTTCTAATCCACCTAATCATACGTGCTCAATTCAGTTCAACTAAGTCAATCAATGTTTTTAGAAAAAGCTTCAAATTTGTAACTTGATTCTTTAAAGCGAGATTTTTTTTCTGTTCTTAATAAATCCGAAAGTAAAAATGCCAAAGAAGCATGAATGAAGTATGAATGCAATAATGCATGAATATTGAAATTTTGCCAAATGAAGTAAAAAAAAAAAAAAACATACATTTGATATATGGAGCAAGGTAAAAGATGTGTCTGATATCCCACTCTCCTAACCACGGAGTGGGGTTCAAACTAAGACATCTTTACTTCGAGGGATTTGGTGTGTTGTGATATCTCACCAGGAAGCGAGGTCTAGGTGAGGGTTCAAACTAAGACACAAATCCTTAGCCATATTAGGAAGAAGGTGTTGTTTGTGATTCCCACACTACGCTAGCAACGTGGGTATCAAACTAAGAACATCGATCGTTGGTTGTCGATATCCTACTAGTGATCAGGCCTAAGTAGGTGTTCAAACTAAGCAACGCCTTCCTAGCTTTATAGAACTTTATGATTATAAAGATGAAGATGTTTTGCAAAAAGGTTCTACAGTTAAAATCTCGTTCTTTAAAATCAGTTACAAAGTCCTAATTAAGTGTTGCTTGTGAGTCATGGATTCGATCTTGAATCACGACTATGAAAATAAGTTGATCTATGGTTGAGTTGAAATGAGTACACACATTTAAATCATACACTCATTTTGGGAGTTAAAAAGTTCACAAGTCATAAGTATGAGTTCTAGCATTTAGACTTATATTTGACAAATGATCTTGTTTAATTGCTTGGCTTAGGAGCTATTGAAAAATCGGGGACGATGAATTTATCCGTCAGGACATCCGTAGATTATTCCTAATGGTCGTTTTCTCATTCTAATTATCCATGTTGATAAAATAAAGGAAGTCAAACAAGTAGTCGAGAAAAGAAAAAAAAATCCAAAAATATTAGGAATAGTTAGTGTACAAATAAAAAATGGTGAAAACGGGACTTGTCAAAGCTTTTGATTTCTTTAGTTTTCCTTACAAAACACTTTGCTACTTTTCAAAAGTTATTAGTCGAGGGAGATTGAGACCTTAGTTTTCGTAAATGCTTACTTCATAGCATTGCGTGAGGACACGGCAATACCTTAGTATGGGGGATTTTGGTATGTGGCTTAATTACAGCATACCTTTAAACTTTAAAAACGACTCAAAACCGGACTCGGAATGGAAAAGACTGTGAAAGACAAAGCTAAATCGAAGCCAGAAAGTCAATCCAGTCAAAAAGTCAACAGAAAAGTCAACTGGTCAAAGTCAAAGTCAACCCAGTTTAGGGACTGAAACTGTAAATCCCTAAACTTATATTTAAAGAAGAAAAGAAAAGAAAAGAAGACAAGGGCTAATTTTGCAAACTACTCAAAGTAACAAGTGGGGGGGCAAAACTGCCAACTCCCCACACTTGTATTACCCAAGGACGAACCATGCAATAAGTCATATAACTTTTGGGGACTATTCTTGCCAAGTCCCCAAAAGTTGTAAACACCAAGGACCATGGGTGCAATCCACCATAACACTTTGAGGGACCATGTTTGCCAAACCCCGAAACTATAACTCTGTTATATCCCCAACCCTTTTTCCCGCCTCTTTTGAACACAAAACCCACTCACGGGTTAACACCCCTTCTTCTAACCTGTAACCTCAAAAACCCCATGGACAAACTCGCCCCCCCTCCTCCACTTAAACCCTAATCCCAATTGGCAAATCCCACAAATCCCCAAGGCTTGTTCGACGGTCAAGATTTGTTGTTGGTTTTGCTCTCACCAAACTAGCACAACAAAGAAGCTGCTCAGCTTATAAAAAGGGGAGAAGAAGACAGAAGAGAGGAGTTAGTTTTGTAGTTAGTAGTTTTAATTTTCAGTGTTGTATTTTCTTTTAATTCTAAGCAATTTTTCTTTCAAGTTTTTTTTATAGCTTTAAGCTCTTATACTGTTGTTCTTTAAGCGTGTACTCAATCATTTTAGTAATATCATTTCAGTTTTCAAGTTTCCTTGCTCTTCGTTTTCAATTTTAAGCAATTTTTCTCAATATTAAGCATTTTTCTTACACGTTTTTAGCAAACAGCCTTTAAGCTCTTGTACTCTGTTCATTTAAGCTTGTACTTCATCTAATTGAGTAATACAATTCAGTTTACAAGTATTTTTGTTCTTTGTTTTCAATTCTAAGTCGTTTTCATCAAATAAGCTCTAAATAAGCTCATTTGAGCTTATTACTTTTCATAAGCTCAAATCTAGTCAAATTTTGTGTTAAGCATTTCATTTACTCAATTTTAATCAAGTTACAAGAATATAATGATAACTTGAGTGTTTTTGAGCTTAATTTGGAAGCAACAAGAGCAAATAAGCTCAAATTCAGCTTATTGTGGTTTTTAAGGTTAGAGGCTTTTGGAAGCCATTAGGATCACCTAGACTCTTCACTTGGATGTCTAGGTGAAGAAGAGACTTTATTCTTGCCATTTCAGCATAAATAATTAATAAACCTGTAGAGAAACTATCTATTATCACAATAAGCTAGTAACTTTTTATAGCTCAATTAGCTTAAGTAGGTGAAAATTAATAGAAGTAGATAAAAAGTTTCATCTGTTTTAGCCTTAAATCAGTTTTTAAGTATAAAATAGATTTGACAGCTTTTCTTAAGTAGTGTTTGGTATAAGGTTTGTTTGACTCTTAAAGTCAACTGCACTTTGTTAAAACTCTTTGCTTAGTTGAGTTTACTCATTTTACCAGGTTTAGAATAGGTTTTAAAGATTAGTAAGAAGAATTTAAGATTTTTGAGCTTAAAAAGTAAGCCTAGCACCAGGGCAAGATATGAGTAATGAGGTTTTGTAGACAAAAGTTTCAAAAGCATTTTAGATGTCAAACTTGATTTATGCAGTTTCATTTACATGTATTGAGTAGTTAAAAGAGTTCTAAAGTAGAAAGTTAGCCTGCATCTTTGTTCATTGCCAAATGCACCAGCAACAAAAGTTGCATCAGCAACAACAGTTTAAGCTGTTGTTGCTAGGCACTTTTTCTAAGTCCTTTTTAGTATTAATAAGTAGGAGTTAGGTTTAGGAATTAAGCATTTGTGTAGGTCTCTTTACTTAATAAAAAAAGCACTAAAGTTACCATAATCAGGTTTTTTGTCCTGCTATTTTACTCTCAAAATTAGCTTTATCACCTATTGGCCATTCAGCTTATTGCATTTTGCATTTTCATTTCTAGATTAAATTTTGAAAAACTTTTTATCTAGATTTGTTCAAAGCAAATAGCATAGCTTATTTCCAAAGTTTTAGCTTTTGAAGTTTAGAAATAAGCTGTGAAGCTTATTTGAAAAAGCTTATAACAGTTTTAAGCAAAAACTAGCACTTTTTCATTTCAATTTTCTTGTTAGATTTGTTAATACTCAGCTAATTTTTGTTTAAATATCCATAGTAAACATCTTAATCTACATTTAGCTTCTTTTGTTTTTCATTTTCCCCTAGAAATAAGCTAGCAATAAGCCAAAACCCAAAAAGCTCATTCAAACCTTAGTTTCTGTGACAGAATCTAAGATGCTTATTTTCTAGCTTATTCAGTTGTTAAAAGTCAAAAGTGTCTTTGTTAATGTTGTAGGGAATAAGCTCTTTTATAAGTTTGTAGTTTTAAGTTTTTGCTGAATCTCATTTTTCAATAAGCCAAAAATTAAGCCATAAGCGTAGGGTCTGTTTTGTAGTTTTCTCATAGTTCAGGGTTGCCCGTTTACATTGTAGTGTAAATTCCCAAATCTTTGCCCGCCTACCCTTTACTTTTGTCTTTTACATTTCCTACCCTGGACTTTTCAAAAATAAAAAAAAGAGGGGAAGACAAGGGACCCGGGTGAGCAAGACTCGAACCCGGGACCCCTCGATACATCCCCTCCCTTTCGTACACACTTATACCGCTGCGCCCTTGGGTCTTTTTCGTTAAAGACTCAAGGGCATTTGTATTTATGTACGTTTTTGGGTATTAAGTGTAATAAGCTGTAACAGCTTATTACGGGCTTATTTCTGTAGCTTATTTTTGTTTCTTATTTTTCGTAGGAACTTTATAGAGTAAAGTATTTTTTGTAAATTTTTCAGAATTTTTAGTAATCGTTTAATATTTTTTATAATTTAATTTAGATAAAAGTTTATTTAATTCATAAAAAATACAAAAATTATCAAAAAAATATTTTGCTTTTTTAGAAAATTTTCTTTTATCATCTAGTTTGTAGGAAAAATATAAAAATTTTCGTAGGGTCATTTTTATAACTTTTTGTCTTTTAAAGAACGGGTCCGGGTACGGGATTTTGTTTTGACTCGTTTTTGGGTCAAACGAACTCCGTTTTCGGTCTAGTCTTTTTCATTCTTCGTTATTTGATCCCTAGAGTAGTTTAGAAGCAAAAATTTCTTCGTAGGGTTATTTTTAAAGATTTTAGGTTTTCCCCCTTTTGTTCGGGATTCGGCTCTGTTTTCCTAGTGTTTTCTAGTTTAATTTCGTAATTTCTAGGTTTTTCTTAAACGTTTTAGTCCGTTATTATCTAATTTGACTTTTTCAACTTCCCAAACCAATTCCTTCCTTCAAACTCAAATCTTCGATCGTATCGATTTACCAGTCCAGCCTCGTTGGGGATAAACGACCCGGGAAAGCTCTATACTACTTCTCGGTTTTACTGATTGTGTTGGTTTTTACACTTAGATATATATTTTATATTTTACTATATATTATATATATTTACGGTGTGAATCCAGCCAGTCAATTTTTGGCGCCGTTGCCGGGGAGGCTGTGAAGCCGTTTATCGTTACGTTTGATCAATTGTGTTTGAAACTGTGAATATTTTCTTTTATTATAAAAATATAAAAAAGTACAAAAATATTTTTCATTTCTTTTAGTATAATTATCAGATAAAAACCAAAAAAAAAAAAAAAAAAAACCAAAAATATAAAAACATTGTCCATAAAAAAGAAAATAAAATTCACAAATTGGTAAAATACCAAAATATAATATTCTCAACTGAGGTATTATCATAATAAGTTCCGGTGAACTTGTTGGTTCCCAACTCGAACAAAAGATTTAAAAACTTGCCTTTTGTGTCTCTTGCGAGGTACGGCTCACCTTTAATTGATAAACAAACTATAAAGTGGGTATAAGGAGGGTTGTTCCTAGGAACTACGACCCGAAAGGAGAAATAAGCTTCGCGCTATTCCTACTCCTCCGCTCACCTGTGCGTTTATCTTTTTGAGAGCTACCGTGAAGCTTGCTGATTATCAGGTTTAAGTTGTCTTATCATTTTGTCCGTTAAAATAAATTGTGAATTAATGGAAAAACCAAAAATAATCTTCTTTTTCTTCGTATCATTTAATTCTTTTCTTATCCATCTTCATGTTTAATTCTTATGACGTCATTCGATTACGATTGAAATCCAATTTACGCGATTAAATGAATGCTCGTTTTGTGAAGTTTGTACACTTCACCTGTGGTTATTTTTCGAAAGGGATTCTTAAGACAAGATTCTTGTTCATAACCCCCTGCGAAAATTGCTAGGTTGCAGGGTTTGGAACCCCGGTTGATGGTCCCCGATTGTCAAGGAGTGCTCTTTTCGAAAGGAATTATGGAAGTTTGTTTACATAACTGTATGGAAAATGATTTTCAAAGACTTCCAAGATGAGTCTTCGAGTCATCCAACGACACTACCAACGTTGTAAATCTCCACGAGAGCCAATCGTTGTCGATAAGGACCCCGTTGAAAATACTCACCAAGTCCACTACACATTGACCATTGATGTCACGAGTGCGGTGATTCTTAGATGGAATTTTTTGTTCGACAATGCACTGTTGGTGGTAAGGTCTTGTGGGAAAGGTGCTCATTACGGTTAATAATAGTCCTCCGAGAGTTCCGATAATCACTAATCCGGAACCATGCAAAAATCAAACCGATTGATGAGCCCCACAAAACGTTGCAAGGTTTTGCAACAACAATGTCTCCTTTGTACAAGTGCCAAAGAATGTGGTTGTAATGAATACGATGAGTCTGTTTTTGTTTAAGGTTTGGAAAGGAACACAAATCAAATGTTTCAACTCCGCACTTTTCTAACGATTCTCCAGTGTTGCAAACCATACCTACCACAACCACAATACTTACCATACACTTGTTATTTATGTTAGAAACGATTCTCATTACGGTTTACGATTGTACCACTTCAAAGTCCCGTTTGTCTACATATCAGGACCCGTGTATCAGAACAAAACATAAATTATTTTCCACAAACTCACCGAGGATTTCCACAACAATATCTTTGTTGTGAAAATTGCGGGGTCCTCATGAAACCTTCCATGTCAACCTAGTAATGAAGACTATTATCAATAAGCAAAATTCCAAGCTATGATCCAAAATCATTTGAACTGACCAATTTCAACCCCCGCAAATATACCGTCCATCAAATCAATTCTTCATTCCCAAAATGATCTCTCAAATCTCAAAATAAGCTTATGGAACAAATGGCAACCTTACATGAAATGGTGAACAAGCGTATACAAAGAAGAAGTAAGAAAAAAGCCGAAAAATTCGCGGAAGAACAAGCAGGCAAAAGATCGATACTTGAAGATTCCCATCTTCTACGAAGATGACGAAGACAACACCACTGCAATCACACCCTATTACAATAGAGGAACCGATAACTCCTCAAAGTAAGGGGCTAGCATCTTTGACCACTATTCCCGCAACGGAATTCGGACGAAGAAATAAAGTCAAGTGTTGAGGACCTTGTCCCAAACCCAAGAGAGTCCAGTATTCCCGACAAAATGTGTGAATGTGCCTCGTTGTGAAAAACCACCCCTCTAATGCTCTCAATGAACATTAAGAAATGTTGTCAATTCTGACAATGATGAATTCTTCAAGTGATACGATTTGCTTATGATAACAGCGATTATGTCGATGCATCACCTCCCGATGATGAGATCGACAGCTAGAGTGGTAGAGATTAGTTGATCCGAAGTTGGAAGGATTGAAGAAGATAATCTATTTAACAATCAAAGACGATATCCTTCGTGAAAAATTGTTGAATGTCAATCTTCTTATAGCTAAATCGATTCATATAAAGATATAAGCCCACTCCATCTGCCGAAGTTATGATCTAAAGTCTACCTCCACATTCCCTAATCTTTTTCTTGGAGGAGAATAACACTTTGGATAATTCTATTCCTAAACTGAAACCATCCGCTTTGAATCTGGAAGTAAATTAGTATGGCAGCCCACTACTCATTCTGAGTTCATCTCTTCCTGATTCTAAAGCTTTCTACATTGATAACGATCCATTTTAAATAGTAAGAGTAGTGGGCAGTACCACTACTCATGTTGATTTTTCTCAATATGATTCGTTTATCTTTGATCTTTCGAATGATCAGTTTCCTCCTGCCGATAGGAGTGACTTTTATCATGAGGAGTTCGCCGATGAACTTGCTCACATCATATCTCTACCGGAGTATTGGATCAATTCCTGCTTTAAGATTGAGCACGAGCTGGGCCAAAATCTTTACTATGATTGTGAATGATATTTGTCCCAACAAGAGAACCAAGAGTTCATGTGCTTAAAATATTTATTACCCACCCATCGCCCCCCCGGGGGGGGGGGGGGGGGTGGGGGGGGGGGGGGGGGCCAACACAAAACAAGGGAAAATTTGGGGAATATGTGACGGATTTCATAATTTTAAGTGAAAAATCTCGCTTAGTGTATGGATCTTCTTGATTTTCAAAGTAATCCGTTGCTCCACACATATCATCCTCCCTGTGGGGATGAGATATCATTTTTGATCCCCGGCATCTCAATGTATCATCTTTTTGCCGGATGTTCTCATCGGAGTGAACTTTCATAAAATTCAATGTTATTTCCAAACCGCTTGAATAAAGTCCATGATGATTGTATCTTCCACTGCTCCCCATGGACCAATGAATTCGGTCGGTCAACTTGTGACTCCGGTTTAACAAAAACAAGGCGCTTCGTGGTAGGCACCCCATGCTTTATCCTAGCTTAGTAGTAGTAATGAAAAGTTCTGTGTTCTTTTTGATTTCTATGTTGTTGTGATAGATTTGCTTCTGGCCATTCCTGTGCTTGTGTTTTATTTGTCCCCAGTAATTCCCGGATATTAAGGCTCTCGATTCTGTCATTTTTAACTCGAGCTTCACATCCTCAGCTTCATTTTGGGAATCCAGTATCCAAAACTAATCGACTAACGTTTTATCTTTTGGCACACTTCATAAACGGCCTTAGATTTACGTAGGAACCCCTTTGAAACATCGAGGACGATGTTTAGTTCTAGTATGGGGGGAATCTTCGATTTGATTTTTGCCTGCAGTCGTTGTTATCACGTAATCCCGTTTTACCACCAAATTTTTGCAAAAATACCAAAAAAAATGAAAAAAAAAAATTCAAAAATAAAATAAGTGTTTTGACACAGTTTTGACTTTCCTAATGGGTAGAATGAGAATAATTTTTGACTCGATCGGGCGTGTTGAGCCCTAGCTAGTTCCTCAACTTACCACTTGTAGGCTAAGCTTTCACGAATTCTATCATTTGAATTTTAATAAGGTGAAGAACAAGAAGTGATAGAGTTAAATATAAGTTTTATGGCTGAGTCAAGATCTTCAAAAACTTATATGATTAACGTTGTGATCTATTCTCCCAATAGCTTCTAATCCACATAATCATACGTACTCAATTCACGAGTAACTAATTTCAATCAATGTTTTTAGAAAAATCTTCAAATTTGTAATTAATTCTTTAAAACGAGATTTGCTTTTCTTAATAGATCAAAAGTAAAATGCAAAGAAAGCGTAAATGAAGTATGAATGCAAAAATGCATGAATATTGAAATTATCCTATAAGCATACATTTTGATTATATGGAACAAGTAAAAGATGTGTCGTGATATCCCACTCCGCTAACCACGAGGTGGGGGTCCAAACTAAGACATCTTTACTTCTAGGGATTTGGTGTGTTGTGATATCTCACCAGGAAGCGAGGTCTAGGTGAGGGTTCAAACTAAAACACTAATCCTTAGCCATATTAGGAAGAAGATGTTGTTGTGATTTCCCACTACGCTAGCAACGGGGTGGGTTTCAAAACTCTTAACATCGTTCGATGTTGTGATAAGCCCTACTAGGGTGCGAGGGCAAGGTAGGGTGTTCAAACTAAGCAACGCATTCCTAGCTTAAGAACTTATGATTAAAATTAAGACAATATGAACAAAAAGTTCTACCGTAAAATCTCGTCTTTTAAAATCAAGTTACAAGGTCCTAATAAGTTGTTTGCTTTGAGTCATGATTCATCTTGAATCACACTATGAAAATAAGTTGAACTATGAGTTAGTGAAAATAGCAACACACATAAATTTCAAATAATCACGTTGGGAGATAAAAGTTGCACAAGTCCTAAGTATGAGTGCTTAGCATTTAGACTTAAAATGAACAAATGAACTTGTATAATTTGCTTTGTTTGAACAGTGTAAAATCGGGACTAAGAATTTACCGATCAGGTACATCCGAAGATTATCCTATGGCGTCTTCTCATTCTATGATCCCAATATATGATAAAAAAAGAAGTCACAAAAGTCAGTCGAGAAAAGAAAAATAAAAATCCAAAAATTATTATGGATAGTTAGAGACCAAATAAAAAATGGTGAAAACGGGACCGGACGAAATCTTTGATTCCTTAGGTTTCCTTTGACGAACACTTTGCGACTTTTCAAAGTTATTAGTCGAGGGGATGAGATTCTAAGTTTTCGCTAAATGCAAACTTCATACATTGCGAGAGGACACGGCAAATACCCTTAGTATGGGGGATTTTGGTATGTGCTTAATTACACATACCTTTTACCTTTAAAAACGAGCTAAAATAACCAAAAACGGACTTAAAATGCCAAATATATGCTTGTTTTGCTAATTGTGTTGTGCAGGAACGGGTAACTAAGAAAAGGACGAAAAACAAAGCCAAAACGACAAAACCGGACTCGGGTTGGAAAAGACTGTGAAAGACAAAGCCAAATCGAAGCCGAAAAGTCAATCAAGTCAAAAAGTCAACAGAAAAGTCAACGGGTCAAAGTCAAAGTCAACCCAAGTCAACCCCGAAGCCAAAAGTCAAAGAAATATAAGTTTAGGGACTGAAACTGTAAATCCCTAAACTTATATTTAAAGAAGAAAAGAAAAGAAAAGAAGGCAAGGGCTAATTTTGCAAACTAAAAACACAAATTACACAAGTGGGGGGCAAAACTGCCAACTCCCCACACTTGTATTACCCAAGGACGAACCATGCAATAAGTCATATAACTTTTGGGGACTATTCTTGCCAAGTCCCCAAAAGTTGTAAACACCAAGGACCATGGGTGCAATCCACCATAACACTTTGAGGGACCATGTTTGCCAAACCCCGAAACTATAACTCTGTTATACCCCCAACCCTTTTTCCCGCCTCTTTTGAACACAAAACCCACTCACGGGTTAACACCCCTTCTTCTAACCTGTAACCTCAAAAACCCCATGGACAAACTCGCCCTCCTCCTCCCACTTAAACCCCTAATTCCCATTTGGCAATCTCACATCCCCTAGCCATATCGACGACCGAGCTTGCTTTTTGAAGAAAATGAAGGGCCAATATTGGCTGTTTTCCCTCATCACACAACAAACACAGAAAAGTCCTTATAAAAAGAATAAGAAGACAGAAGAGTAACGAGAGAGTGAGTATTTTAATTTTCAGTGTTGTATTTCCTACAATTTTAGAAGCAATTTTACTTTCAAGCTTTTTAAATAAGCTTAAGCTCAGTGTACTGCCATTCTCAAAACTTGTACTACAATCATTTTGGAGTAATCACATTCAGTTTATAAGCTTCTGTGTCCTTTGGACTTCAATTGGAAGTTGTTTTTCATCAAAATAACGCTCTTAATAGCTCATTGAGCTTATTTCTCTAATAAGCTCAAATTTAGTTACAATTCTGTCTAGCAAATCATTTACTTGCTTTTCGTGCTCAATTTACATCCAAGTAATGATCAATTAAGGCCATTGGGTATTCATTTTGAAAGCTACAAGAAGATATAAGCATTTTTAAAAGCTTATTCAGGTTTAGAGACGTGCATTGTAGCCATTAGGAAACACATAAGTTTCTACTTTTGGATATCTAAGGTGAAGATTCTGCAAAACTAAGGTTTCATTCTCTCAAATCCATTTTAGCATTTACATAAGATTATTCATTTAGCTTATTTCAGTATTTGTTTGCTTATTCTTGTGCTTAAACCTGTTGCATTTAGCTTAGACAGCTTATAGTTGTCATTGTTTTAAGCTTTCTTAGTTAAAAACTCATCTAGACTTCATTCTTGCATTTCTGTCATAAATAAGTAATAAACCTAGTAGAGAAACTAGCTTATTATCACTAATAAGCTAGTACTTTTATAGCTCAATTAGCTTAAGTAGGTGAAAATTAATAGAAGTAGATAAAAAGTTTCATCTGTTTTAGCCTTAAATCAGTTTTTAAGTATAAAATAGATTTGACAGCTTTTCTTAAGTAGTGTTTGGTATAAGGTTTGTTTGACTCTTAAAGTCAACTGCACTTTGTTAAAACTCTTTGCTTAGTTGAGTTTACTCATTTTACCAGGTTTAGAATAGGTTTTAAAGATTAGTAAGAAGAATTTAAGATTTTTGAGCTTAAAAAGTAAGCCTAGCACCAGGGCAAGATATGAGTAATGAGGTTTTGTAGACAAAAGTTTCAAAAGCATTTTAGATGTCAAACTTGATTTATGCAGTTTCATTTACATGTATTGAGTAGTTAAAAGAGTTCTAAAGTAGAAAGTTAGCCTGCATCTTTGTTCATTGCCAAATGCACCAGCAACAAAAGTTGCATCAGCAACAACAGTTTAAGCTGTTGTTGCTAGGCACTTTTTCTAAGTCCTTTTTAGTATTAATAAGTAGGAGTTAGGTTTAGGAATTAAGCATTTGTGTAGGTCTCTAGTAGCTTAATAAAGAAAAGCTCTAAAGTTTCCTTAATCAGTTTTTGTCCTAGCTTATTTTACCTCTCAAAAGTAGCTTAGCAGCCTATTTGGACTTCAGCTTATTGCATTTTGCATTTTCATTTCTAGATTAAATTTTGAAAAACTTTTTATCTAGATTTGTTCAAAGCAAATAGCATAGCTTATTTCCAAAGTTTTAGCTTTTGAAGTTTAGAAATAAGCTGTGAAGCTTATTTGAAAAAGCTTGTAACAGTTTTAAGCAAAAACTTGCACTTTTTCATTTCAATTTTCTTGTTAAATTTGTTGATACTCAGCTAATTTTTGTTTAAATATCCATAGTACACATCTTAATCTACATTTAGCTTCTTTTGTTTTTCATTTTCCCCTAGAAATAAGCTAGCAATAAGCCAAAATCTAAAAAGCTCATTCAAGCCTTAGTTTCTGTGACAGAATCCAAGATGCTTATTTTCTAGCTTATTCAGTTGATAAAAGTAGGAAGTGCTTTTATTAAAGTTGTAGAGTTTAAGCTCCTTAATAAGTTTGTAGTTTTAAGTTTTTGCTAATTCTCACTTTTTAATAAGCCAAAAATAAGCTAGAGTCGTAGGGTCTGTTTTGTATATCTTTGATAGTACAGGGTTACACGTTTTCATAGTAGTGTAAATTCCCAAATCTTTGCCCGCCTACCCTTTACTTTTGTCTTTTACATTTCCTACCCTGGACTTTTCAAAAATAAAAAAAAGAGGGGAAGACAAGGGACCCGGGTGAGCAAGACTCGAACCCGGGACCCCTCGATACATCCCCTCCCTTTTGTACACACTTATACCGCTGCGCCCTTGGGTCTTTTTCGTTAAAGACTCAAGGGCAAATGTACTTATGTACATTTTGAGCTTATAAGCCTATAAGCTGAATAAGCTTATTTTCGGGCTTATTTGTCGAGCTTATTTGTGTCTCTTATTTTTCGTAGGACTATTTCAGTGTCTAGTATTTTTAGAAAAATTTTCAGAATTTTTAGTAATCGTTTAATATTTTTTATAATTTAATTTAGATAAAAGTTTATTTAATTCATAAAAAATACAAAAATTATCAAAAAAATATTTTGCTTTTTTAGAAAATTTTCTTTTATCATCTAGTTTGTAGGAAAAATATAAAATTTTTCATAAGGTCATTTTTATAACTTTTTGTCTTTTAAAGAACGGGTCCGGGTACGGGATTTTGTTTTGACTCGTTTTTGGGTCAAACGAACTCCGTTTTCGGTCTAGTCTTTTTCATTCTTCGTTATTTGTCCCATAGAGTAGTTTAGAAGTGAAAATTTCTCCGTAGGGTTATTTTTAAAGATTTTAGGTTTTCCCCCTTTTGTTCGGGATTCGGGGTCTCGTTTTCTAGTTTAATTTAGTAATTTCTAGGTTTTTCTTAAACGTTTTAGTCCGTTATTATCTAATTTGACTTTTTCAACTTCCCAAACTCATTCCTTCCTTCAAACTCAAATCTTCGATTGTATCGATTTTCCATTCCAGCCTCGTTGGGGATAAACGACCCGGGAACACTCTATACTACTTCTCGGTTTTACTGATTGTGTTGGTTTTTACACTTAGATATATATTTTATATTTTACTATATATTATATATATTTACGGTGTGAATCCAGCCGATCAATCTCGCGGAGCACATAAGCTGCCTGAATAGGTCCGACGCATCGGAGCCATGGTTGTAGGAACGAACGTCGATAGAGGACACCATGTCGAAGTTCAAATCTCTGCGCCGTGCGGCGTATTTGCCGGGCATCCTTTTGTTCATGAGGGAGCGTGCCCTTGCTTATGAATTCGATGATAGGGGTCATCCACGTAGGATCCTGCTCTTCTATCACCGTAGATATCTCCATCTCCGAGATGGATTTGTTCTTCAAGATTTCGACCAACACCTGCTTTGATAGGTGCGCGAAGCTTGTGGATGCGATCTTACTTAAGGCATCCGCTTTTTTGTTGTCACCTCTAGGAACTTGCCTAATGGTGAATCTATCAAAGCCCTGGATTAGCGACTTGGTCTTGTCGAGGTATTGAATCATGTTGTCTTCTTTAGCCACATATTCGCCCAACACATGGTTGGCTACTAAACGGGAGTCCACATTTGCTTCTAGGTTACGTACACCCATTCGAGCTGCAATGCGTAGTCCCGCAATTAGGGCTTCGTACTCCGCCTCGTTGTTCGTGGCTGTGAATTCAAAGCGCAGTGCGTAAGTGAATTCCATTCCTTCCGGGTTAGTGAGGATGAGGCCTGCGCCCGACCCGTCCACGCATGACGATCCATCCGTGAATAAGATCCATGGTTCTTGGAGTTTTACTTCGCTCTGGGGGAGTACAGCATCGGTTTCTGGTTTTTCGATGAGAAAATCCGCCAGTATCTGTCCTTTCACTGCGGTGCGTGGTCTATAAGAGATGTTATGCTCCCCTAGCAACACGCTCCACTTTTGCAATCGCCCCGACGCATCAGGTTTAGAGATAACCTGTTTGATGGGTTGATCTGTGATTACCACTATTGGGTGCGCTTGGAAATATCTGCGCAGTCTTTTGGCGGCAAATACTAACGCCAGGATCAGCTTCTCCATTGCGCTATAGTTGATCTCCGTTTCCTTGAGTGCTTTACTTACGAAGTATACCGGTGTTTGTACGGAGTCCCTATCTGTCAGTAGCACGGCGCTAATTGCCCCATGCGTCGCGGATAAATACATAATCAACTCCTCCCCTGGTCGGGGTGCGACTAGCGTGGGAAGTGCTGCTATATGCTGCTTGAGCTGCGTGAAAGCTTCTTCTGCTTCTGTAGTCCAACGGAAGTCTCCCTTCTTCGTACACTTCTTGAGTGTTTTGAACAAGGGGAGTGACTTGTCTGCTGACTTGGATAGGAACCTGTTCAAACCGGCTAACTTCCCATTTAACGACTGGACTTCTTTCATCGTGCGCGGTGAAGGAAGTTGGATGACAGCTTTTGTTTTTTCTGGACACGGCTTGATGCCGTCAGGTTCTATCAAGTATCCGAGGAACATGCCTTCTGTAGCCCCAAAAGTGCATTTTTTAGGATTTAGCTTCATATTGATTTTTCGCAGTGCCCTGAAAGTTTCTACAATGTCGCGCACCAACTCGTCTTCGGTGTGGCTCTTTATAACAAGGTCATCGACATAGACTTCCAGGTTGCGGCCCACTTGCCCCTCGAACGCGTTATCTACCAGTCGCTGGTAGGTGGCACCCGCATTCTTTAGGCCAAAAGGCATCTTTGTATAGCAATAGACACCTTGACTTGTGTGAAAGGCTGTCTTTTCCTCGTCATCCTTGGCCATTTGGATTTGGTGATACCCCTTGTATGCGTCCAAGAAGCACTTGAAGGGGTATCCGCATAAGGACTCCACTTTCCAGTCTATCTCCGGTAGTGGATAGCAGTCTTGTGGACATGCTTTGTTAAGGTCAGTGAAGTCCACGCACATCCGCCAGCTACCATCGCTCTTTTTGACCATAACTGGGTTGGAGAGCCAGTCATGGTAATAGACTTCTCGCATGATACCTGCCTCCACGAGTTTATGTACCTCCTCCAGAATGGCCTTAGCGCGCTCTGGAGCTTGCCCGCGTTTTTTCTGCCTTACTGGGGAGTATCCTTGTCGGATTTTCAACTTGTGTTCTGTGATCGATCGTGGCACACCAGTCATGTGTTTTGGTTCCCATGCAAAGATATCGAGGTTTCTTTGCAAGAGTGCGCACACAGCCGCCCTACCCGTATCAGACAGCGACCCCCCGATCGATACTTCTTGCTCCGGGTAATCGGGATGAATCGCGACCTTCAAGTTTGTCACTTTGGTTGCGTGCTGTCTCTGAGTCTGCGTCACGTCACATGTGACTGTGTTGCATTCTTTAGGCGGTGCGGCGGTGTTGTAGATGGTGACAATTCCGCCGTCGACGGGGAATTTTAGCATCCCGTGGGCCGTGGATGGGACCGCGCGTATCGCTGAGATCCCTGGTCTTCCGATAATGCCATTGTATGGCGATGGTGATCTGATCACCATAAAATTCATCCAGGCTGTCGTGGAGTGCTCCTTATTGCCAACCATAACTGGTAATCGTAGTTGCCCCATGGGCCATATCTTTTCTCCCGTGAAGCCAGTCAACGACGTCGTGGCCGGGTTTAACTGACTTTTTACTTCAGGGCGCAGTCTTTGGAAGCAATGTTCGTACAGTATGTCTGCAGATGCTCCTCCATCAATGTACATGCGGTGGATGTCGTGACCCGCTGCATTTATCTCGATGGTAAGTGGCTCCACCACTGCGTTGTCCGCAGTTAAAGTGGGAAAAGAGATGCCACTTCCATGCGAAAATTTTTGGCTGACTTTTTGCTTAGTTTTTCGCTGCCATGACTGCACCATATAGATGGTGTCAGCCTTGTCTCTAGGTGCGTCTTTCTTGCCTCCGCTCCTTTGTTTATCTTTCCCTTCCTTGATGTTCTTCACCAGGTGATCCAATCTGCCTTCCTTTACCAATTTGTCAATTAGCTGGCGTAGTTGGACGCACTCATTGGTAGTATGGCCCTTCTGCCTATGATACTCACAGTATCCGTTCCCCACGCGTTGCTCTTCTGGAGTGCGCATTGGTGGTGGTCTTGGGAAGTTTGCACCTTCTGTTGCGAGTATCTCCTTTGGGGTCATTGTCAGTGGGGTGTACTTGTCGTTCCCCCGCCCGCCCCTCTGACCGCGGTAGCTGTTGTTGCGACTGCTACTCTGGTTATTGGATTGTCTCCTGGACTGTTCCTGTGACCTGTTGTTTGAGTAGCCTTTTCTGCTGTCCGCGGCGGCGGCTTCTCCTTGAATGAAGGACCTTGTGCGTTTCATCAACTCATCAAAGGTTTGGGGAACCCTATCATTCAACCTTTTGATAAGTTCTGGGTTATTTTCTCCATTCATAAAACCCTGAGACTCTGAGGATTTCGGGGCACAGCATTGACGTGTATGCATTCGTCCTTATAGCGGCTCTACGTAGGCGCTGTGGATCCCTTGGCGCTGTTATCACCCTGGCAGCTCGAAAGGGTTCTTGGCACCTCTTCTTCACTTTTGAGTAAAAATTTAAGCGGAATGCCCTTCGCAACTCTTCAAAATCATCAAGCTTCTGTCGTGGTAGTTTGTAAACCTATTACGTGGTTTCCTACTAACGTGGAATTGAACATTGGCACCACAGGGTTGTGGCCAAGTTTTCAATAGTGGCAGCGATTCGAAGATTTTTAGATGGCGTCAGGATCACCTGTCCCATCATAAGTTTTTACGTTAGTAGGCATGCGCCTTTTCCTTTTCATACCGAGGAAATCGCTAATGCGCCGCGTAAATGCATAAAACATCTTTGCGATGCCATGGACGGGACATATCTTGTCTTCGTTTCACGATATTGTGTTCTTTTTTTTATTGTGGATTTCCAGTGTCTGTTTCTATGTCCTCGTATGTCGAGGATGTCTTCTGAGGACGAGCTTACTACTTCTGCGGCGCTAGCGCCGCTGTCCTCGGAGTCCGATACTTGGAGGACTTTTCACTTCGGGGGAGTGCCTTTGTCTAAGCGCTGTGGACTTCGAGACTGCCAGCCTTTCCGGACGCTTATGCCGCCAGCCATTGTTTTCTCTGAGTGTCCAAGTAGTTCAGGTAAGTTAGCGTTTGAGTACCCGAAACTTTCTTTGATTCTACCGTATACTGGAGGTCAGACGGGTATCATTTCCGCGCCTTTCCTGTTGGTGGCGCGGTGGTGATTACTTTGTCCTCCGGGATACGAAGTTAAGTCGGGCCTGTAGGCTCTGGCTTGATCTCTTTTTTGTTTCCTCTTGCATGAGGGCGACCAAAGTCTCGTAGTTTTGAGATACAAAATCACTCGGCGCCAGTTCGGTCGCGACCCCTTCCAGTGTGAGGTTGTCAGCCCCTAACTCGGGACCCTTGTTTCGAAGGGGTGGGGGTGGCGGCTCGGTGGTATTCGTCCCTGGCACTGTTTGGGGAGGGGTGGTGAAAGTAGCACGCTGTAGACCTTCCGCGCTTGTGATTGTGGCGGTTGTCTGGGGCGGTCCCATCGCTGTGAAGACCAGATCATGTGGCGCATTGGCGCTTCCGGAGGCCTGCTTAGAGATCTGTCTAGAGGCTTGGTCGCTCGGCTTCTTCGCCTGCGGGGTCTGCTGGGTAAAGTTTCCTTGCTTTGTCATTCTAGATTTTGGCAGTGTTCTTAGTGTTGGGTCCTACGGATGGCGCCAATCTGTTGATACAAAAGTTGGACGATCCTTGATTAGGTCCGAATTAGGTGTAATACGGATCTGTTAGGCTCCGGTTCCTATATCAATTAAGTCTTGATGTATGAGACCTGCGCACTAAGAAAACAAAGCACCGTTAGGCTTACCGTGGGATTGTCTCCAGATTATTCTCGGCGTGAGAGTAAGTAATCGGTTTAGGTTTTAGTAGAAAGTTAGGGTTATGAGGGCGTACCTTAGATGAGAGCCGAGGTGCTCTCTATATACTCACCAAACCCTAATGGGCTTTGTCCTATTAATTAGGTTAGTATCCGAGAGGCCTCACCGTTATTTAGTAACCGCCATTATTTAGTAACTGGTGGGCCCACCTCATGATTATGACTCGTTCGAAATGGGTGTTCTAGATACCTGCGCACGTGTGCGCTAGTTGGGCCTCATGGGCCTAAATCCTCGTCGTGATAGCCCATATGTCATGGGCTTCCCTATAAGCAGTACCATTTGGGCCTTGGAAGCCTGTATTGATGTCGCTATTGCCCATTCAGCATGGGCCTCGGTATAAGTACTATACGTAGGTCGGGTTCATGACCCGAGGTTGGACTATATGTCATCACAACATATGCTAAAATGTGCTTCCAAGTTGAGTTGAATTCACCAGACAAATTAGACTTATTACTCGTGATCATTGGTTGTCCTCAAAGTATTTATCTTGAGGTTGCGGGTTTGTATATTATGCAGTGTTGTATAGTTGTAATAAAAAATTAGGTTAGCAAAGATGAATAACCTTCTGCAAGTTAAAGTTATTTGCACTATATTGATTTTTATATACTTGTTGGCCCTATACACGAAAGAAATATAAATTTCAAATAACAAGTTCCCTTATACAAGTAGTTTTAGTAAAGGGTTTTGTAGCTGCTATTGTTGTAATTTGAGCATATGATTGTATAACGTTCTGAACATAGCAAGGTTGGATTAGGTGGTTATCACCCTTGCCTTTGGAGACAAAGGTCAAGGGTTTGATCCTCACTCCTTGTAACACCGGAGGTCCTTTTCTACATTTGGAAGAACCGGAAGCAGCCTCTCTACCTTAGGTAGGGGTATGGCTGTCTACGTCTTAACCTCTCCCATACAACTTGCAATGGTATTGGGACCCATAACCTGTGGAAGACGGTATTGGGTGTTACCTTAACTTACCATTCTATTGTATAACGTTCTGAGCAAGGGATTCGGATTCCAGTTACGTACATTAGTAAACCTTTGTGCTAATTTTGATGATCATTTGTGTAATTGTTACCCTCGTTTATATTTAATGTGTGTGTGAAATCTCTACACAATAAAGAGATAAACGGTATTTATAAGGATTTTTGGTCATCTGGTAACGTGAGAAGGCTTTTTGCATTCGGAATTAACTGAAATTTGATAGTTAATCTTTGGAAAATTATAAATAAGCATCTCACTCTTGTGCAAACGAGGAATACACTTCAAGCTTGAACTGCACATATGCCTCTGCCGCATCAAGTTGGCCGTCAGAACTGAGTATTGTTGCTGAGATCTACATTCACCTTAGACTTTTTTCTGATGCAGACACTTGGTTAACTAATCTAGAGCTTTGTTCAATTTGTAAATCTTATTCATTTGGAAATGTGTGAAGATACAAGTAAACATCTTTGTATTATCATCCACATGGAAAATTATTGATACGAGCTAAGTCGGAAGTTAATACTATTGGGCTAGAAGTTAATACTGCCAGGCTTAAGAAGTTAGTACTGCTAACAGAAGTTAGTACTGCTAGCAGAGTTATTACTGCTAGCATATTGTAAATACTGCTAGTGTATTAATAATACTGTTAGAAGTCTGTTATACTGTTGGTGCGCGTGAGGTGAATGTGTGTGGTTCTAAACCAGATACGTGAGGTGCACATGTTATTCTCATCAACTGGTAAACAGATTTAAACTGTGCAGTTCCCGCCAAAGACTTCTACTTCACAATCCTCCTCCTTAGCCTATAAATACATTTTCTAGTTCATTTCTTACATACATGTCAAAATTGTAACTGTGTGAAAACACATTTTCTCTCTCTAAATTCTGTTGTAACCGTTTGGTTGAGTTCCACCATTAATGAATCATTTTGAGCTTTGTTTTTTTGATTACGAGTTCTAAGTGTTTTCACTGCCGTTGATCTGTAAATTATTTAACATTGGTTGTTAATCAGTTTGCTAAGTATCAATTGGTATCAGAGTTGCCTTCCTGGTAACTCAGAACGGTGTTTTACGGCGATCAGTTAGTTTTTCCGGTGAGCAGTTAGTTTTCCGGCGAGGTTGTTACATAAACGGTTAGGTTGTTACACTGATAACCTAAACCTTTAGTGTGTGTGTTACACTGACACTCAACACTAATTTGTGTGTGCTATCCGTTTGAAACACGACCAAGTGTTAGGTATCCTTCGCGATCACTGGTAGAGCAGCGCCGTAGGCTTAAATCCTCTGCTTTCGAATGGTGATCAGTTTGGGTTGACCTAAATTGGCCAATGACGGAATAGTTGACAAGTCAGTTATTCACTTGGTGTGTGGAGAGTAACTACTGTCAACATCATTTAAATAGACACACTAGAAAGTTGTTACAACAGTCTAACTGTCTAACAAACTTTCTAACAAACTTCTAACAACCTCAACTTCCTAACAAACTTTCTAACAAACTCCTAAAATCATGGTGAACACCAGGAACAATAATTTGGTCCTCAATACACCTCCTCCCACAGATCCAATTCAAGCTGCTTTAGCTGCAATTCAGGAAACTTTAGCTAACATTCAAGCTGAAGTCAGAGCACATTCAACTGACATTGCTAGTCTGAAAAGGGGAGAAGGAACCAGTCAACCAAGAAGGACTGATGAGTTGACTGTTCAACCAAGGCCACATCCTGAACCAAACAACACTCCTTATGGGAAGCTTATTAGGATTGAGTTCCCAAAGTTCAGTGGTGATGATGTGAAGGATTGGGTTTACAGGTGTAAACAGTTCTTCAAAGTGGATGGAGTGCCTGATGGAAGGAAGATACAGTTAGCTTCTATGCATATGTTTGATGCAACTTTAGTCTGGTATCAACAGTATATGAAGAAGTACCCTGATAACACACTATGGGAGCACTTTGAGGTAGAAGTAGTCAAGAGGTTTGGAGTTCTCTATGATGATCCTATTGTGGAGCTTAAAAATCTCAAGCAAACTGGATCAGTTCAACACTATCAGGAAGCTTTTGAGGCTTTGTTGAATAAAGTAGACCTACCTGAGCCAATAGCTGTGAGTATGTTTATGGGGGGATTGAAGTCTGAGGTTGGGACTCCAATGAGAATGTTCCAAGCCAATACTCTCAGTGAATCTTATCAGTTGGCTAGAATGCAAGAAGCTACTAATACTATCCTCAAACCAAGGTATAACACTCCCTTGCTTCCTACTCCTAAGCAATCCACTACTACTTATGCTAGTAAGGCTATGACTACACCAGTCAAGTCTAATTCAGTGGGCCAAAATAGTGGATATGTAACCAGAAATGGGGTACATAAACCTTATAGACTCACTCAAAAAGAGTTGGAGGATAAAAGAACTAAGGGCCAGTGTTTTTATTGTGACCAAAAGTTTGTACCAGGTCATAAGTGTAGTGGCCAATTACATTCTATAGAAGTTATTGCTGAGGGTGACCTTGATAACTACATAGATGGTGATGATGAAACCTATGAGGATTGTGTGGGTGATATGGTTGGAGTTACTGATAACCCACAAATCACTCTCAATGCTCTTTCTGGCCTTAATTCCTATCAAACCATGAGGGTTAGAGGCAGAGTTGGTAAGCAAATGGTGCACATACTTGTTGATTGTGGCAGCACACATAATTTTTTAGACATTCACACAGCTAAGAAGTTGGGGTGTAGGTTGGATAATACCACACCTATGCAAGTTTCAGTAGCTAATGGACAAAGAATGATGAGCACTTCTGTCTGTCATGATTTCAAATGGAGCTTCCAAAATGAAGTATTCACAAGTGATGTGATGTTATTACCATTGGGTGGTTGTGAAATGGTGTTGGGCATTCAGTGGTTAGCCACTCTTGGAGATATGCAGTGTAATTTCAAGAAGTTAATCATGAAGTTCAATCACAAAGGCAGACAACTAGTATTGAGAGGCATGAACAACACCCATGTACACTGGATGCAGGGCAAGGAAGGGATGTTGAAGCAAGCTGAGCTCTCTTCTATGGCTTTATGTGTGTATCCAGTGCAGCTATGTCAAATGGAGAGTGTTGAGAGTGTATCTGCAGAGGTGGAGCAAGTTCTCACACAATTTGATGAAGTGTTTGAAGTACCAAAAGACTTGCCTCCTCAGAGATCACATGACCACCAAATCCCTCTTATGCCAAACACTCCTCCAATAAATGTGAGACCTTACAGACATCCACCTAACCAAAAGGATGCCATTGAAGGCATGGTCAAGGAATTGATGGATTCAGGGGTGATCAGGGCAAGTCAAAGTCCCTTCTCATCTCCCATTGTGATGGTTAAAAAGAAAGATGGCACGTGGAGGATGTGCATTGACTACAGACAACTCAGTAAGCATACAATCAAAGACAAGTTCCCTATTTCTCTGATTGGGGAGTTCATTGATGAGTTAAATGGTTCTGTAGTGTTTTCCAAGCTTGATTTAAGGTCTGGATACCATCAAATCAGAATGAAGGAGGATGACATTTGCAAGACAGCTTTCAGGACTCATGAAGGCTACTATGAGTTCCTTATGATGCCTTTTGGTCTTACAAATGCACCCTCAACTTTACAAAGTCTGATGAATACAGTCTTCAAGGCTTTCCTAAGGAAGTTTGTGTTGGTGTTTTTTGATGACATACTGATCTACAACAAGAACTTGAAAGAGCATTGTGATTATTTGGCTTAAGTTTTGCAAATCATGAAGGACAACACCTTGTATGCAAAGAAGTCTAAGGGCTATTTTGTTGTACCACAAGTGGAGTACTTGGGTCACATCATCTCAGCTCTGTCACACCCCGCCAAGGCAGAAACGCGAGGCGTAACACAATGGATATCATCACAACACAATGGCGTCTATAAAGAGAATTTTACATGCAATAAATAAGCAAAGTATAGACACAAAGTGTCATAACAGTACCCATAAAACTAATCCAAATCCAAAAGGCATCTTTATTGACGAAATGAAAGTTCTCGTCAATAGAAAGACATGCAACAAGTATCCATAATTCAAACAATGCAATATTCCAATGACAAAAAATGCAATAAACTCCATGACTTCCTATGGATCTCTATTTAGCTACTTTCTCTCTATCTCTTATACCCATGAGTCTCACCTGAACATAATGCTTAAACGTCAAACATAGATGTATGTGAGAGTCATAGGAATTAAGACACGCCATAACTCTCTTGAAATCTATTGAGTAAATAAAACATAGAATAGCAGAACATACAACGAACTATCATACAAGCTAACATGCAACCACACCAAACCATGTTGAGACGGTCACGCTCAACATCAAAAACAAGGGAACAGAACGTGTCCCACGATCCAAAACAATGAGACAATCACGCTCACTATCAACAATCCACAGCAATGAGACGATCAAGCTCACTACTAACAATCCATCAATGCCCTAAGACGGTCACGCTCAAGCACAACAAACAAGGGAACGGAACGTGTCCCACGATCCACAACAATAGCAAGTAGCACATACCATACAATAGTCACGTATAGCCCATGCCTCATTTAAAATACATTATCACAGTAACTAAAACATTTAAACTCATAGCATCGTTTTTACCCCAAGAAAACATAAGAAAAAAGGGCTATGAAACTCACCTGAATCTTAAGCAAATTCCAAATCCTTAAGCAAATTCCAAATCCTTGCACGAAACTAAACAATCAAAACAAACACGTATTACACGCGACCAAGCCAAATGCTTATGCCCATGTAACAATCATATGATGGATGTCTAAGGTGTTTAATTACCCTCATGGGTCACCATGACACCATGCCCAACCTTAACCAACATGTTTACACACTTTTCCAAAGTCTTACAATTTACCCGAAAACGCAGAATTTTGACATCACTTTACCATTTTCTAAACCATACCTACTGAGCTTTATAAATTTTACCAAAAATCACAGGTTCAATACCATGAGTCTACTATCTCCATGATTTTTCCACTAATTTATTTCCCCTCTTAAGTGCCCCAAATAAAATCAAACTTTTAACTACTCAGTTTCGAATCTGAACGAACACTAAAAAGTTTGGACCTAAAAACCATACTTAGACTCCAAATCAGAAGCTCTCCTTTGGGGGATTTTTAATAGACACATAGAACTAAACTCCTGTAGGTTGGCTAATCCTAATTCAAATTTTAAGTGGGGGTTTTACACCTCGTAATCTGACCTAAATCTGACCCGAATTTACTGCTTTGACAACTTTTCTCGTAACCAACATTTGAATGACTTCCCGACCTTAAAAACTTTCGAGGCCGGATGTTCTGGAAACTAGACTCTCTGAGCTACATCATAGACACCGGAAACTTGACAAAAGCTATTACCATCATCGAGATAACAGCCGAACAACACAGCCCTAAATTCTGCCCTAATCTAAATCAAGTTCTAACGCGATCTAAACCCTAACGAATACACCCATATGATCCTAATTAAACCCTAATCATTGTAATATGATTAAACATCATTAATTTACAGATTTAATGAAACCCTAATTATCCATCTTAATAATTGTTACATGAATTAATGATTAATAATTAACAAAGATAAATTAATACTCACCTTAGAACTTGTTTTCTTCACAAAAAGCAAAACCCTAATTTTTTTCTCCTCTTTTCTCTTTGGTCGACCGGTTCTCACAAGGGGGAGGGTTTAGGGATTTTATTTTGTATTTATAGGCCTCAATATAAATCCTAGATAATTCCTAATTAGAATTTGTTTCCAATTACAACTCTTTTTTTTTCTTTTCCTTTTCTTTTTCCCCAAAACCGGCCGAATGGCCCTTTATATATATATATTTTATTTTATTTTTAATTAACTAATTACTTGTATTATCTTATTTTTTTACAAAAACCTAAGCTTATTTGCGCATACCTTTTTGCATAAACGCACTTTACTAAACCTTTTCATTTTTATTAAACCTAACTTTCCATAAATAGAAAATTTCATTTCTTTCTTATTCTAACCATTAACACCTATTCATACCTAACATTACTAACACATAAATACGTATACATAATAATACTTACACGATAAATTACTAAAACGCTCAAATCACGAAATCATTTCCTTGTTACTAAAAGTGAACGAAATTAACTCCACAAAATCCAACACAAATCCAATCCCAATGAGACGATCACGCTCAATGAATTGATTACCAAATCTCCCATATCCCACATAAACACATATAAACACGTATAAACACAAATAACACATAACCGTGAGAAATGAAACAAGAGTCTGTTGAGAGACCTTGAGTGGCTAGGGAGGGTTGTGCATAACGTCACTAGGTCTATGACTGTCTTCAATGTCAGACAACAACTTAGTGTTTTTGACAGTTTATGTATTGACCCAGTTTCTGCCTAAGTGTATGAAGGGCTTCTTTCTTTTCACCTTTTATCCTGACATTTCTTTTTCATTCTTCAACCCTTTCAATGCTTACTGAGACTTAATAACTAACACCTTGTTGGGTTTATTCTAGTGCTAGCTCCATCTCAGTCGCCATTATTCTCGATTCTCACTTTTTTTCCTTTTGTATCATACCTAAGGACTTCTACACTATCTAGTGGATATCCCTGGGTAGATCCCTCCCAAGTCCTGGTTGTCAACACTAATAGTTTGACTAACCTGCCCAAGTCCTGGTTGTCACAGTATCCCCTCTTTTAGGAAATCTCGTCCCGAGATTTAACTAAAAGGTTCAACTCTATCATTACCAAACAATTAATCGAGGATACTTATCT
>BQNB010062147.1:0-13910 GCA_026074375.1 Tanacetum coccineum
GTATTCCGATGCGTATCGTAGTTTGGGGGTGTTACATGAACCATGCAGAATTCACGCTTTTTGCAAACAAGATCATGAAAACAATCATGATGATGATTCTCGTCCTGAGGGGGAGAGCAATGCGAAAGGCAAAGAACATCTGAGAAAGGTAAGTCTATAATAGGTGAATCATCATCAAATTCTACAGAATGATCATATCAAACTAAGTCATCTACTCAAGAACAACAAGAAGAATATGATCTATGGGCTGAAGACCAAGAGACCTATGATGATGAAGTACCGTCGGAAGAAGTGACACCATAGTTTTTTGAGGAAATAACAAGAAATGGAAAGAAGTGGGTTTCAACTACTGATGATAAAAAAATATATGCAAGATGCTCTTAATGATATAATGAGAAGTCAATGTAGTTCATGTGAAGAACATGCTTATCATCTTGATTAAATGAAGAGATATATAGAGAATCGAATAGTTTAGGAAAGTAGGCCAAAAGATTTGACTTTACAGATTCCTGAGAAACTAGCTCTAGTATTCTTAAGGAGTGAAAGAGACCCGAAAGCTCCACCAAGGTATATGTATAACAAAGATCTCTTTAATCTGAAGAACGGGAACTCTGAAACAAGGAAGTATGTTTTGTCATTGCATAAAGTTCATGCATTTCTATCCCCGGCAACGGCGCCAAAAATTGATTCGTCAATAATATATATATATATATATATATATATAATATCAGCAAACACTCAACCAATTATCTTTACACAAGGAATGGTTAAAAGTTCACCAAAATAAAATATATATGTAGCCGGAAGTTTGAATTCCCGGGTCGTTATGTCCCAACGAGGCTTGAATGGAAAATCGAATGACGGATTAATGATTGATGTTTGAATAGGAAAAGGTTATGATTGGTTTTTATTTCTACAAGTTAAATATGCCAAAACGATTAAATAAAACCTAAAAACGAAAGCTAAATAACTTGAATCCTAAAACGGGCACGAAAAACGAGGGCTAAAAACCTAAATTTTGCAAATTAAACCCTAGAACAAATTTAAAAGCTAAAATAGATTCTAAATGACAAATAACGAGGTTTAAAAAAAAAGTTTATATTTTTCTGATTAATATTTTATTTTTTATGAATTTTTTAAGATCTAAATGATTAAAAACTATAAAAATAATCCTAGAGCTAAAAATATTAACCTAAAATTTTTATAAAAATTACACTAAGTGTAGAAAAAGTGCAGAAATTTAACAAAATTAAAAGCCCCAAATTTTATCTAAAGGTTAAAGCTTAATTAAACTAATTAAAGCTAAAATTAAACTAAAACTAACAAGGACTAACAATTGACTAACGACAGGGACTATTTGTGACAAAAGACCAAAATAAGTTTTTTTTCCTACCCTGAACCCCAATCCCGATTTTAGTCAAAGTCCCCAAAAGTGCTGATTTTAAAAAGTCGTTTTTAGCCAAAACGCAAAACACGAAAGTTGTTCACAACATGTTTTTAAGCAACTTTAATAAAGACACCTTGCGAAAATAAGCACTTTATAAGCTCCAAAAAGCCAATTTAGCTGCTGATTGCAGAAAGTTGCTTAGTAAATAAACTGTATTGAGAGCTTTTTGAACACAAAACAACACAATTAAGAAACTTAACACTTGGAATTGTAAATTGACTTAAAATCTCAAATTTGCATTGGAACTTGAAAGTGTTACAAAGCTGAAAGTAAAAGTTGTAAATGACTTTAAAAAGAACTGAAAATAAGCTAAGATATTCTAAGATTAACTAGTTGCCTCAAAGGCTTACAAAAGGCTCTATTTATAGCCGAAGTCTTCTTCTCTTGGACTTGCAGCTTGTGTTTCTTTTGTGAGAGCTTCATTAGGTGTTTTTGTTGTGTGAGGGACTTGATAAAAGTAATCTCAGCCATTCAATCTTCTTGTGCTTCTTTTTGAGTCATCTAAGCCATCGAAATTACTTGGGAATGGTGAGGGATTGCCAACATGGCAATTATAAGTATGGGGGGAGGGAATAGTGGAGTGGTTGAAATGATTTATCCAGGGTGTTGAGTGGTTTGCAGGGTAAAAGTATGGGAAGACATCCCTTAGTTGTACCTGGGTTTTGTTGGGCGGGAAAAATGATGTTTGGGTAAGTTGGCAGCTTTGGCCCCTCAAGTTATTCTTCACCCAATTTGTAATTTCAGCCCTTGTCTTGTTATTCTAGTAATACAACTTGAGGTTTGGCAATTTTAGTCCCTCAAGTTGTATTTTCTTCACTTGGTTGACTTTTGACTTTGTCGGGGTTGATTTTCTGACTTTGACTGACTTTGGCTTCGGTTTGACTTTGTCTTTTCCATTCCGTGCTCGGCTTTGTTTGTTTTTGGCTTTCTTTTTGTCCTGTTCTTGAATATCCGTTTCCTGCACAATACAAATGCAAAACATACAAATACGATGTATTTTGGTACGTTTTTAGTCATTTAAGTCCGTTTTTAATGGAAAATGGTATGTGTAATTAAGCACATACCACCACGTGTGTACCACTTGCCTAATCAACGATAGAAAAGCGCATGGGAAACCGGTAAAAAGCTGTCATCAATCAGAAGGTAAAAGGACAACAACGCTCCACGTCATTGAAGCGTCACCAACTAAGAAGCCGTACGGCATAAAAATAAATAACTGAGGAAATAAAGAAAACGAAGTCTAGCATTGATATCCGCACGCAGGACAGAACCCGCAGGCAAATATCATTCTAGACTAGGGGGACTTGATGACGTATAATAGGTATACCAAGCCTCTGGGCTTGGGCCACATTGACACTCGGCCTTGTGGGCTAAACTTAACAATAACGGGTCATAGTAAGACCCAATCTAGCGTGGGCCTTGGCCCCAAACCTTGCGATCCGTCCGCGGATCCAGTTATAGACAATCCGTCCGCGGATCCACTTATAGGACGATCCGTCCGCTCAACACGATTGTTGCGGATCCCTGCCCGACAAGGGACCCACTCCGGCCACTACTAAAGTAACCGAAATATTAGGAAACCCTAGTATTAGACACCTATAAATAGGGATCACAATACATCCCAAAAGGTACACAGTTATTCTTATTCTCTCTGACACATACTCTGACAATATGAATACTTACTCTCACGCCGGAGTCTAATCGTGGGGTCCGTCCCCACGGTAAGGCTAACGGTTTACTTTTAATTGTGCAGAAAATCATCACTTCTCTTGCTCTAGTACAAGATCCAGCATTCAAGTCAATTGGAGGCCCGGCCCGACAAGGGACTTCAGCACCTTGCTAAACCCGACACGAATTTTGTACTAACAATTAATTTGGAACGAAAAGAGTAAAAAAATTTGTTCAACTTTACTGTATTATCATTATTTGAAGTTATTATTATAAACATTAAAAAGTTTTAAATTAATTATTTAAAGATAAAAAATTTTAAGTAAGAAAGAAAATAATAATAATGATGTTTGTCATAAATTGTATATTTTTTTTCGATAAGAAAATTATTTTAAAATAAAAGGAATGCTATTTAAAGGCATTTTCAATAAATAATATGTTTTTTTTCAAAAATCACTGAAAACTTTTGCCATTCGAGGAAAGGCTTTTCATCCTCGACTCAAGTCATTTGAGGAATGATTTGATTACGGCTCTGTTTGGTTTATAAACGGGTTTAGGATTAGGATTAGGATTAGGATTTGAATTTAGATTTGAAATTAGATTTGGATTTAGATTTCGATTTGATTTTCGATTTAATATAGATTTTAAATTAAATGAGAAGAGAGCAAAATATAATATAATAATATATTATATTTGATATAAATTAATATAATTTAGAAATTTAGAAATGTTATTAAGATAAAATGTAAATAAAATAAAATATGAGTGGTTGGTGTAAAACGCGAACCCACCTAAAATGAAAAGTTAGCAAGCTTAATAAGTTTAGCACATAAAAAATATTTAGGACTCAAACCCATTTATAGAACTCACAAAAACAAACCAAACAATATTTTCTACCATCATCCCCACAACCTATTTCTAACCTCTCAGACTAAACGCACCCTAAAAGTTCATCTCACACAAATCTAAGTATCTAATAAATAGAGTACAAAATTAAAAGCTTATGCGATAGCATTTAAGTATAGAATTAATCATTATAAATAGAAGATAGTTGAATAGATGATTTGGAAAAAAAACATCGATAACTATTCGCATGAACTCATTGATGCTTCGTTTGTTGCTTCTTTTCGTAGAAACCCCCGTGGAGGGGTAGAAGAAGAGCAGCTTCACCATCTAGTTGAACTTGTTGGGTCTATATCTTTATCTCCTTCCAATGATCGATGGGCATGGCTTCTTGGATCTTCTGGTGAGTTTTCTGTTCACTCGGCTAGAACATTTATTGATGATATTCTTTTACCTTTTGTTGGTGACGTTACTAGATGGGTGAAAGTGGTTCCAATAAAGGTAAATATTTTAGCGTGGAAAGTTTGTTTGGATAAGCTCCCCACGAGACTTAACCTTTCACTTCGTGGGATTGATATTCCTTCTATTATATGCCCAAATTGTGGTTTAGCTGGAGAATCATGCTCGCATCTTTTCTACTCTTGTAATTTAGCTCGGACTTTATGGCGTAAAATTGCTCGATGGTGGGAAATTGATATTCCAGATTTTTCTTGTTACGAAGAATGGATTGCTTGGTTCAAAACTACTCGGTTTTCTAAAGCTCAAAAGGAAATGCTAGAAGGGGTCTTTTATGTTATGTGGTGGATGATTTGGAAATTCCGCAACCAAGTGCTTTTTGGATCTTCTCATCCGCGTATGGAGCTTCTTTTTGATGATATTGTTTCGTACTCTTTTACTTGGTGTTCCAATAGATGTAAAAACAATATTGATTGGATTTCCTGGATGAAATGTCCTAAATCCATATCCTTGTAATTTTCTAGCTTCTTGCTAGTTTTTTTAATAATTTCAATTTGCCGTTCAAAAAAAAAAACTTAGGTTAGACACAATGATCATCAATCATCTTTTATTTCAGCCTCATATCATCATTCACTACATCATCACTTCCCTTATCTTTCAACTACAATGGTCTTCATTCCCCCACTACTATTAAAAATACACACTTTATGTAAACATATCACCCAAAACACCCTCACATTCATAAATCAAATAATTAATAATAATACTCCGTAACACATATGGGTCCACAACTTACCCGGTACATGAACGATGAGATGCCTCACCACTTCTCTTCATCTTTCATCGCGCGTGATCAAAGAAGGAATGCAATGAAGGCAGCGTGACAATGATGAGGTTAGGGTGATGACTCACCCACCATTACGAGCAGCATAGTACAATATTTGTCATGTTATAACACCTTCTATTAAAAAAATTGTCTACAACCGAAATTTAGACTTACAAACGAGACCTAAAGCTAGACCAACTTCATATATTTTCTGTCAAGTGTCTTACACATCTTCTCACTCATAATTTTTCACCAATCAGTTTTTTAAATTCACATATCGCATGTTTAAGTATAATTCTAGATTCAAGTTTTACGCATATATTTAATTTTTCTATTTATTAGTACCATGTCTATTTATCATTTATTGTTGACATTGTTTTAAAAGCTTATCTTTTCATTCCAAAAGCAATTAAGGTTAAAATGAGAAAATTTTTATATTAGTTATATTTTATTATTATAAAATTTACTTTGATGTTATAATTTAATATGTAATTAATATATTATTTTAATAATCATTAATGTAATAGTAGAGGATGTGTTAACTTAATTATTTAAGAGTTTATTTGTTAATTTTTTTATTAAGTCATGTTAATTTAAAATATGGTTTAATGCATACACTTTTGATTTTATTACTTAATATTTTTAATCATTTTTTTCTATTAAATCATAAATAAACAGTTTTCATATGACTTAATAAATTCAGTAATTTTTATATTAATTTAATTAAATCGAATTCAAACGTCACCTAGAACTTTTAAAGATCTAGTTTTCTTTGTGCATTGTAAGGAAAGATAAACAAATTCAAGGAACTTCCTTTTCATTGGACTATTAAGAGGGTTGGAACTACTCCCTCCGTTTTTAAATAAGTGTCTATTATTGACTTTTGAAGTCATTATTCTTCAACTTTGACCTCAAATTATTTTGATTGTGTTATATAATACTTGATGCAAAATACATGAATGAATTGAGTTATAAATGTATTTTCATTAATATGATTTTCATCAAGTATTATATAACACAAACAAAATAATTTAAAGTCAAAGTTGAAGAATAATGACTTCGAAAATCAATAGTGGACAGTTATTTAAAAATGAAAAAAATACCAAAATAATAGACTTGGTATTTTCTCAAGCAATTTGGTAAAAAAGTTTCCTAAACATATAAAATGCGTATGACGGTGCATATGTCATGCTGGCCTCACGTGGTTGCCAAGTCTCTCCCATGCGTTCCACTAGGAGTATGAATACAAACTACACTTTTGGACGTTGGGTAGGACCATATTCATGAATCATGATTGTAAACGATCGACTGTTTCTTTCTTAGACTCTAATAGCATCTTCAATGCAAATATTAAATATAGCTTTTTATTATTACAAAAGCTTTTTGAGTAGAGTTTTTAGTATCGCATGAAAGGCTTTTTTAAAAGCTTTTTGTAAAGACTTGGTAAACCCTAAGTTTTTACTAAAAGCTTTCTTTCTATTGCATTATATGCATTAAATGCCATCAATGCATCAAGTTTTTGAAGACTTAATGCATTGGAGATGCTTTTACAGGTCTTCAATAAAGTAAAGGGATGGCAACGGATCGGATTTGAGGTCGGTTGTATTGTACTATGGGTATGTTTGGTGAAACGAGCCGTGGCAGTTAGAGGTAATAATTAGCAGTAGTAGTTAGCAATAGCTGTTAACAGTAGCAGTTTGTTTACTAAAATGTGTTTGGTAAGGTAGCTGTAATTATTAAAGTAGCATTTAAACAAAACAAAAATGCTAAACGCTAAACGCTAAATGCTTGAAAAATGAGCATTTAGAAAAAAGAGCATTTAAACAAAACAAAAACGCTAAATGCTAGTTACCAAACAAGCATACAAATCAAAATGCTAAATGCTCAAAAAAGCTTGTCACCAAACATACCCTATACCTGTACCCGTTTATAATATTCACATCCATACCAGCCTTATTACTCGATGAGTACCTGGTTAATATTATCCATCGGTTCTTCGGGTTTCCCCGAAAGTATCGGGTATCCCTAATTGAATATTATATAGACAAAATGGGGTGTATCAAGATTGAGTCACACTAAAAACTCACCTACAAAATAAAACAAAACATCCTAATATATTTAAACTTTTTAAAAGTTAAACAAAACATATATCGTATTAAATGATTTAATGCTTTCAAATAATTCATTAGTAACATCCAAATGTGTTAGATAATACAGATACTTATATAAAAAAATATAATGAAAGAAAATTCTACAAACATACAATTATTGGGGGACCCGACCCAAAAAAAATATGGGTCACATCAATTGTTTTTGACCCGACCCAAAAAAAAGTGAGTGACATTAATAATTGTTTTGACCCGCATAGGCAATGTGGGTGACATTAAATAGTCGGGTCGATCCGACCCGACCCGACCCGCCGGAGTCCGCCTGACCCGCCGGAACTCAGCCGCCGGAAACCACCGGCCGACCAGCTTTTTTTTTTCTTTTTAAAAATTTTTCGTTTTTTTTCGGAATACCCTTTCGCACAGTTGGAGTCATCGGTCTGTTCCGCCGGCCGACCAGTTTTTTTTTTTCTCAAAAAATTTTTAAAATAAAATTTTTCGTTTTTTTTCGAAATACCCTCTCACACTGTTGAAGTCATCGGTCTGTTTTTTTATGAATAAAACTTTAAGTTTCCTCAAATATCCCGTTCCGCTAACCGTCTCGCAGCGGAGCGCGGGTATAACTACTTGTATATATATCATATATGTTATTGAATAAAGATTGAATTAATCTTGAATAAAGATTGAATTAATGTGGTTGACCACTTTTGAGCACTTGAGTCAAACAAGAAATTCTTGCAATACGTGTTACAACGTTTTTCTTTGTTACATTAAAAGGAGAATGACCCACTTTGCATTTTGTTTCTTTACAACAAAAAGAGAATGACCATTTTTGCAAATTTTTTGTTACAGCAAAAGGTGAATGACCATTTTGCATTTTGTAGTTTTGTTGCCGCTAGGGATGAGTTTGGTACCGTACCGACATTGTTTTGAGGTACCGTATTTTTTTCCGATCAAATAATATAGTCTCGATCTCGGAACCGAGTGCTATACCGGTACCAGTACCGATTCTGATACCGGGTTCGGGTAACCGGTACTATACCGAAACGAGTACCATTTAGAATAAAAAAATAATCTCAAATTTGATCCTCTACCCAACACTCCCCTCGGCATAAATCATAACCATATTGCGAAAGTGTAACATTTTCAAGGATATTGAGCATCAAATTTTGTTGGGTAATTATTTTCAAAACAAACACAAGTCTAGTTTGGATGAAATCTTAGAAAATATGAAAGAGAAGGTTTTTTATCCCACATAGACAAATGAATGAAATCAATATGGATTTATAAGTTTGCTTGATTGTTTATATGTTGAATTAATGAATAGCGAATTATGTATGCATGAAAATTATGTTTTGCATGGTTCATTAAAAACATTATATTCTTTAATTCAACATTAAACAAAGCCATTATCAGATACGAACTCAAAAAAGTACCACAATACCCATCTAACTTTCAAATTCTGATTCATTATCATACGTTTTAGAGTCATCTCTTGCACCATTAGTCCTTTTGACTAACGATCGTTTGTAATTAACTCAAAAATATGTTTTCTTTTTCTTTTCTAATTATTTTTTTAATTTTCTTATTATTTAATTATCATACGTGTATAAAAATGTATAGAAATATATATATATATACATAAAAACGGATAAAGGACTAACGGTGCAAGAAAAAAAACATATTATTTAGAAAAGAAAAAGATAATTAGAAAAAAATATTATATAAAAACGGATAAAGGATTAACATGTATAAGAAAATTTAAAAAATAATTAGAAAAGAAAAAGAAAACATATTTTTGAGTTAATTACAAACGGTTGTTAGTCAAAAGGACTAATGGTGCAAGAGATGACTCTAACATATGATAATGAATCAGAATTTGAAAGTTGGATAGGTATTGTGGTACTTTTTTAGGTTCGTGTATGATAATGGCTCAAATGAGAAAGTACGTTACTATTAAATGTCATTAAACCTTAAACAGTCGTATTAGTTATTAACCAACGTAACTATCAATAACGGTCAACATATTCATATTTGAACCGTCATAATTGTTCAAAGTATTGTGACTGCTGGATTATTTCTGTGACTGGAAAAGAAGTGTCACGAAAGGTGTTTCCTTGTTTGTTTAAACAGCCACATAGATACATATAAATAGCAGCCCCATTCTAGCGATTTCATTCATTCAACATCCAAAAATCATATACAAAATACCTCTATTTCTTTACCCGATTGCTATAGAAATATAATTTGTAGTGTCTTGAAAACCTCGATAACTCGGTAGTTCATCCGGATTATCACCACTTCGTGTAGTGTTTATAATTGCTACATGCGTTGCTTCACTGTATTGGAGGCAATTCATCGGTAACCAAAAACACGATTGTTCAAAAGAACGATGAGGGCAAAATTGCTTTAAGGATAGATATAACTCGCCTTGAAGTAACAAGTAGTAGTACTAAATACATCATCATAAAACCATCTTTATTAAACCCCGAAACTAACAATCTTAAAGCAACTTCGTGTCAAGATGACGTCCAAGAACCTGATGCAAATATCAACTGGCATTGTGAAGTTGGACCGTTTCGATGGTGGAAGTTTCAAGCGTTGGCAAAAGAAAATGCAATTTCTTTTACCACATTAAATGTTGCATACGTCCTGACCAAGCCGTACCTCGAGGAATCTAAAAATAAGACCTTAGCTGCATCCCGTGAACATCTCAAGTTCGAAAATGACGATTTCATTTGTCGTAGACACATCCTCAATGCTATGTCGAATCCTCTCTTCGACGTATATCAAAACTATTCTACGGCTAGGGAACTCTGGAATGCTCTCGAGGAACGTTACTTCACGGAATACGCAACAAGTAAGAAATTTATTGTTTCTAAATTTAATTCTTACAAAATGGTAGATTCACGTCCAATAATGGACCAAATGTATGAACTTGAGCATATACATAGTATGTTTACACAAAACAACATGACCATTGATGAATCCATACAAGTGGCATCCATCTTCGACAAACTCCCATCCACTTGGAAAGATGTTAAGAAAAACCTTGAACATCGTAAGGATGATATATACTTGAAAGACCTTGACAAGCATCTTCTTATTGAAGAACAATATCGTTTGGAAAACAAAGCGAACGATGACATAACCAAGGTACACGTCGTGGAGGAAAAAGGAGAATCTTCCAAAGCCGATGGAAAGAAACGTTGACACGATGACAAGGACAAAAAGAAGTCGAAAAAGAATAAAAAGGATGTCATTTGCTATAATTGCAAAAACGCAAGACATTTCAAGCGGGAATGTCGCGCTTTAAAAAAGAAACAAGATGGAGGAAATGACAACAAGAACAAAGATAATAACTTTGTTGCCATGATATCCGAAGCATTCTCGGTCAAAGAATAGAAATCTTGGTGGGTAGACTCTGGAGCTACCCGGTACGTGTGCAATGACCAAACCATGTTCTAAACATACGAGCCATCAGACTATATGCTCTACATGGGAAACCACTCAACTGCACAAGTGAAAGGAAAAGGTAAAATCGATTTGGTGTTCACTTCTAGGAACACCTTAACCCTTAAAGATGCCCCTCATGTCCCTGATGTCCACAAGGATTTGGTGTCTGGATCACTCCTGAACAAATTCGGCTTTGAACTTGTCTTCGAATATGATAAGTTCATCCTCTCCAAAGGTGGCAAGTTCGTTGGTAAAGGCTATCACGCCGGTAGAATGTTCAAATTGAACATTAAAGATGTTGTAAATAGTACTGTGAATGATGTAAACATGACTGAAATAAGCGACGTTAATAATGCGTCTGCTGGTATTGTAACTAACGATGATGCTATCAATAAAATGCCTACTAGTTCTTATTACTTTGACTCTTCTTTATTATGGCATGATAGATTAGGTCACGTCTATTTTAAACGCATGAGAAATATGGCTAATGCAAATCTAATTCCTAAGATAGATTCTAAAAATGATAAATGTTAAACACGCATGCATACTAAGATTACTAGGCTACCTTTTCCTATAGTTCAAAGATCTTCTAAAATCTTAGAATTAATGCATAGTGACGTATGTGACTTACATGCTACACCAACGATTGGTGAGAAAAAGTATATTGCTATGTCTATCTTTTACATTCAAAAGATGAAGTCCTTGAAAAATTTAAGATCTACAAAAATGAAGTAGAACTTAAGTGTGATACTAGAATAAAATGTCTACGGACTGATAGGGGTGGTGAATACTATGATCCTAGATATTTCCAATCTACGGGAATTGTTCACCAAGTTACAGCTCCATATACACTACAACAGAATGGTATTGTGGAAAGAAAGAATCGCACTTTGATGGAAATGGTTAACTCTATGATGTCCCATTCTAGATTTAGTTCTGGATATTAGGGTGAAACATTGCTTACAGCTTGTAACATACTTAACAGAGTACCAAGCAAGAGGAGTATTAAGACTCCATATGAGTTACGGAAACAAAGAACTCCAAAACTAGACTATCTTCGGATATGGGGATGTAGGGCTATTGTCCGACTCCCTGAGTCGAAGAAAAGAAAATTAGAAGACAAAGGCATTGAATGATATTTTTGGGTTATGCCCAAAATAGAAAAACCTATAGATTTATAGTAGTAGAACCAAATGATCTAATTTCGGTTAATACTATTATTGAATCTAGAGATGCTCGCTTTGACGAAAATAGGTTCAAAACTATCCCAAAGACACATGAAATCTCTAAGGAAAATGTGTCTACAGAAATTCCCATAACTACTGAAGGGAATAATTATGATTCTTTCCCGGATCATCAACAAGTTTAATCTAGAAGGAGCACTCGTCAACGAAGGCAAAAAACCATCGGTCCTGATTTTGAAATGTATCTAGTTGAAGGAGATAGAAAATGTTTAATAAGGGAATAGCTAATAATGTACAATTTGGATGAATACCCACAGACATACTTTGAAGCAATGAAATCCTACGATTCATCATTTTAGAAAGAAGCTATGAATGATGAAATGGATTTCATCATAGGAAATAATACTTGGATTCTTGTAGACTTACCCCTAGATTAAAAGCTGTCAAGAGTAAATGGATTTTCAAAAGAAAATTAAGAGTTGATGACAATATTGAAAATTTAAAGGCATGGTTGGTTGCCAAGGGTTTCACACAAAGAGAAGGACTTGATTACTTTGACACATATGTCACACCCCGTTAGCGGCGGAAGCACGAAAATGCGACATAATGATTCACATTGCACAAGATACAAGATAATACCATCCGAAGTTTACAAAAGATTAAATTACAAAGGTTTCATGTTTCAATCTTGATAAGTAAGACCTTAGTCTTAAATCCCAAATCCCCAAGGGTGCACATCTTTAATCTCCAAAACCATCCATTTACCTTTATCAAAACACACCTGAAAATGATACTCAAAAACGTCAACAATAATGTTGGTGAGCTTGTAGGTTTGAAGAAAACCCAGTCGTTGTGTTAATATTTCAAACAGTGGACAATTATGCAATATAACAGTGAATATATGCAAACAATCACAACCCATGACTTAGCATCCCCGCTATACATGTACCAATACCTAGCATCCCCGTTAGTCTTATCACCAGCATGTACCAACGCTCTTGGGGTCACAACCCCGAGGTCATACGCACCTAAAAGCCTACCAGCTGGAGCATTTATAATAGGATAGACCCTTCACAGACATAGCAATTCCATGCTAATCACACACATTGCCATGCACCTCGATGCAGGCAGGAACAATCATACCATATAATATTCACATAGCAGTCATAAGCACATAAATTGTCCCAAAAACCAAAACAACATTTTGCACAGTTCAGAAAAATAGTTCAAAACACATTTGAGTATCATTTCCCCCTAACAGACATTTGAGTATCATTTCCCCCTAACAGAAAAGATTTAAAAAGTGGGGCTACGAGAATTCACCTCGACAGATGATAATAGCCGCACAAATAATCTCTACACAACGCATTAATAATCTCTACACAACGCACAACGATACCCGGCCACGACCTAACATTAATTTCACCTTATCAACCTTTTGTACAAAATTGCCTTATTGTACAAGCGTTTGTTCTTACTCACACAAAATACTTTCCTTTTTACCCAATCCTCATTCTCATCACAAACGCTTATTCTCGTTACAAAACTCTTATTCTCGTTACAAAACTCTATCTCATTGCAAAACTCTTATTCTCATTACAAAATCCCTTCCTTATTACAAAACTCTTATTCTCATTACAAAACTCTTTCTCATTGCAAAACTTTTATTCTCATTACAAAACTCTTATTCTCATTACAAAATATTTTGGTATCATGGTTGTGTGGTAATTAAGTAAAGCAACTCGATGCACTTGGGCGAAGTGCGACAAAGTACATATTTTCGCAACAAGAAACGAGTAAAACTCAAGGACCGGAAATAAAAGAATAAATATTTTCGCATCGTCATAGTATATATATGTATATATATGTATACATGTATATATGTATGTATGTATATGTATATATATATGTATGTACGTATATAT
>BQNB010062148.1:0-18290 GCA_026074375.1 Tanacetum coccineum
TTTTTTGTAAAAGCACAAGTAAATGACATGTAAGCAATCAAAAAGCATAAATAAGCATAAAACAACATAAATAAGCAAGATTAAGCAGTAAATAAGCACATGAACAGTAATTAAGCAAAAATGAAAAAGAAGAACTCACAAATCCCTTTGCTCAAAACAAGGGTAATTAAGCTCTTAGGAGCTGGTCTACAAAGCTCCAGCTTGTTTTAAACAAGCTGGTAAGTCCATAAGCCCATCCCTTTTTGGCTTATCATCCAATGTAAGCTGAAGTAATTGAGGAGTGGATTTTTTTTGTGATTTTTATATTTTTTAAGACAGAAATGCAAATAAGCTTTTAAATAAACTTTGAATGAACCAAAAGCTTATTTAAGAGCTTAATAACAGTATTTAAAAGACAAGTGAAGTTAAATGACAATATTTAAAGAAATCTTAAAATTTCATTAACTTGAAAAAATTACAATGCTTGAAAGTTTAAATGACAATAATTTAAATGACAGGTAAAGTAAATTGCAGTATTAAAAATGGTCTAATTTTGTTTTCACAAGACTTGACAACTATAAATGAGCTACAATGGTCCTTTTTAAACTAAAAGTTCTAAGGTCTTGGCTCTTCTTGTTGTGCTTTTTCACTGAGTGAGTTTGCAGCTGTGTTTGTTGTGTGAGAGAGGTCAAAAGCTCAAACCTAGCCCTTAATTCTTCTTGCCCTCCAAGGTCCATCAACATAGTCGTTGATCATCTTGTCTTTTTCATGGACCAATGGTGTTGTTTAGGATTGCCAAGGTGGCAATTGTTGTTTTGTGAGGTGAGGATGGATTGGAGAGTGATGTTTTTGTCTGAGGTTGCAAGGTTTGAGGTGAAAACGATGTTTAAATAGTGTGGCGGGATAATAGGTTTAACTGGATTTGTTTTTGGTACAGGGTGAAAGTTTGTGAGTTTAGCAATTTAAGTCCCTCATTATGTGTTGTATTATTTCACCCACAGTCCTTGTGGTGATGATGTGTTTGTGGGTTGGCAGGAAAGGACCTTGAGGTTGTATGTATTGTTTGGTCTAGGAAAGGGTTTTAAAGGTTTTGGGATTTAAATACTTGTAAGATTTTTAGGTAAAGTGTGTAGTGGGCTGACCCGGCCTACTAAAATGGGTACGAGTTGGCCCACTTTGATACAATTAGGGTTTCGGGTCCATTTTTCGATACTCATTCCATTGCTATGTCCCGGGGGTTGACTTTGACTTCGTTTTTGACTGGCTTTGACTTGATTGGCTTTGACTTGACTTTTCGCGCTCTTTTCACTCTCGTGCTCAGTTTTGTCGTTTTTGGCTTCGTTTTTGTCCTTTAGTGAATATCTTTTACCTACACAGCATAAATAGCAAAACAAGCATATATTTGGCATTTTATGTTCGTTTTTGGTCATTTAAGCTCGTTTTTAAAGGCAAAAGGTATGTGTAATTAAGCACATACCAAAATCCCCCATACTAAACTATTGTCGTGTCCTCACGCAATGCCCTAAGTAAACACTTTAGAAAACCAAGAATCTCAATCCCCCTCGACTAATTACCTCGAAAAGTAGCTAAGTGTTCATCGAGGGGAATTAAAGAATCAATAGTTTAGAAAAGCCCCGTTTTGACCAATTTTAAATATTTACACTTATTTCCACACATATTTTTGTATTTTTTATTTTTCTCATTTTTTTGTACTTTTCTTTTTAAGCAACTACTAACATGTTTGGACTTTCGTTATTTTTATAACTTTAGGGTCATAGAACAAGAAACATTTCAATCCTAAAATGCCCCAAAAAGGATAAATTCATCGTTCCCGACTTTTCACTTATTCCAAACCAAGCTTAAAACGAAATCACCGTTAAATATAAGTTAAGATGCTAACACTACTCATACTTGTGACTTGTGAACTTTTCGCTCCCGGCAATTATTATATCTTAGGTGAATGTGCTTATTTCGAATTTCAACCACGGATCAACGTTTTGCAAAATTTCCATGCATCACGTTCCACCCAAAAGTAATGAGTTTGAAGGCGAGATCATCCCATGTAGCGACTTTCGTCTTGGCACATCCCATCCTTGCGGCTAAGTGACCAGGCTTTTGACATCCCACAGAGACTAGTATCGGGACCCACGGACCTTCGGTTTCAAAAAATCTTAGGTTTCCAGTATATACATAAAATCACAACTTAAAACGAAATAGTCTTAGTTCAAAAGCATATTTAAATTTAAGAAAAAGATATTTTCCCTCAAGTTAAAATGAAATAGTCTTAGTACAACGCATATTTAAAAATTTAAGAAAATGAGAATATCCCTAAATTTAATTAAAATCACAAATATTACACTTTACTATAATTTATACATCCTTTAATACTAAGGAAATACTCGAACCTTTAATAGGCTGCAACAATCGGTATGTGAGCCGGCAAGATTTGCCGCAAAACTTTGATCAGTCTTCGAGAAAATTACTATGTGCCTTCATTAGAAACTCAACATCGGTAGTGAGCCGACCAGAGCATAAACTTTTATTAGCCCACAGTTTTTAGTATTATTATTATTACCTCATTTTTCATTATTTTTTTAATTTTTTTTTTAATTAATATTTATTTAATTTATTTTTTTTACACTTTATATTACCACGATTTAGAAAAAATTTCTTTTTAGAAAATTTAAGTATAGAATTTTGAACTAAGAACTAAATAAATTATTGTTATCGACTATACTTCAAAAATCATTGATTTAAGTTTAATTTTTAAAAAGAGCACGTATTATTAGTCCGGTTAGAAGCTTATGGGAGAAAAAGCCATAAATTACACTTATGAGCTCTTAAGATTTTCAACTAATCATTGCTTAGCATCTAACTCGTAATTAACTCTATCATTTCTCGTTCTTCGCAAATTTAAAATCTTTAATAAAATGATCCGCGAATGCTTAGTCAAATAAACTAACTTAGACAAGTTTATAAAGGTTAAGGGACAAAGCTAAGAGCTCAACACGCTCGATCGAGTCAAAATTTATTCTTATTCTACCCAGCAGGAAAGTCAACATTGTGATAAAACACTTATTTTTATTTTTGAATTTTTTTATTTTTTTTCATTTTTTTGGTATTTAGGTGGTAAAAACGGGATTACGTGAAAACAACGACTGCAGGCACAATCAAATCGATAGATTCTCCCCCCATACTAGAACTAAACATTATCCTCAATGTTTTCAGAAGGGTCTCTACGTAAATCTAAAGCCGTTTATTAAGTATACTAAAAGAAGACTTTAAATCGAATAAGATGTAAGGATATTGACTTCCCCAATAATTATTGGCTCGCGTGAGCGAAGGGACATAACATGAGCACGAAGTCTTCATAAACCGGGCAATCCTGGACTATACAACCAAACCACAAAACACGAGAAAAGGAATATGCGACCAAGGCCTTCCTCACGTCATACATATTCATTAGCAACTATTATAATTATATTAGGATAATCTGGGTTGCCACCCTCGAAGTGCTTTTTATTAATGAGTCACCATAACTTGACCTCGGATCCCCCCATACTTTGATGTGGGTCAAGAAGGATAGAAATGGAGAAACGGAACATCCATTTTAGGAATGTCCCCTCCACAAATCATCATCGTGCTTTCAGAAAAATCAAAAATGATCTTTAAAGGATTAAAGCCCCGATGAGATAAGGGTGAGAATCTACCTCATTGAGAAAGACTACCAGGATTGAAAACTTTTTCCTCATTTTTGGATGAAAATGGGAGCAAAGTGTCAAACACTGGAGAAAGAGGATCACGGATGAATGAGATAGAAAGTTCATTCGGTGATAAGAAATATCGTGATTGGACTTCAATGAATATCCCTGGATCAAAAATCTTGTTTCTAGTTCCAGAAGGAAAAGAAACTACAAGATCGGATCAAAGGGAATCATCAGAAGGAGCGAAGTCCGAATCCAGATAAAGGGTGGGATGGGGTGGGGAAGACATTAGGCACATGAACATAAAGTTCTCTTGTTGGATTATCAAAAATATACTCTATAAAACTCTACCACATCTATAGTGAAATTTTCTAAATCGGGCTCATTATCATAATAGAAGCTTCATTCCATAATCCGGAAAAAGAAAAAACAAGAATAAGAAGTGGGATTGCCACTACTTTTCTCTTCCATATCAAAGCCAAAAATGTCAGATTCGGGTAAAGAATTATCAAAAATGCCGGTCTCCTCCAAGAAAGAGTTAGGAAATAAGGAGGGAGACTTGAGTACAGAATCAATAGATGGAGTGTGATTATCCTTTAATGCTTCAATCTTAGCAATAAGCAGATTGATATTCAGTAATTTCTCACAAAGAATATCATCCTTTCAATTGTAGTAGATGGAGAAGAAGTATAAAATCATCTCTCATCTTCTGTGTCAAAATCCATCACCACCTCTAAGTTGACGAGCTCAGAATCAGGAGGTGATGCATCGACATAATCGATGTCCTCACTATAAAGAGGATCATCATCACTTGAAGCATAATCATCGTTGGGATCAAAGAAAATCTCAGAATGATCTTTTAAAGCGTCAAGAGGGTGAGAATTTTCACAAAAAGGCACATCACACATACTTTCGAAAATACCCTCCTACTCTCACTTTGGATCGGAACAAGGTCCTCAACACTAGACTCTTTCTTTTCAGGAATAGTGCTAAGAATCTCGTATTTCCCCCCATTACTAAAGAGTAGTATCGAGGGTTACCACAGTCGGTAAGACGGGTGTGGTTGCAATAGTATACTCCTCGTCATCATCTTTATCATCATTGTCGTAGAAGGCCGGACAATTCCAGTTCGGAGTATTAATATAATCTGCCAGTTCCTCACTTATAATTTGCAAATCTTTAAGAAGTTTACGAAGCAATTCTTGTATATCCTATGGTTGATGTTGCTTTTCTTTAAAAGCATGCATGAATTTAAAAAAAAATCTTCCTAACTAGCAATAAAACCTTTGTGCGGTTCTCTAAATAGATATACGAATTAAACTTCTTTAGAAAAGGCTTGTATAGATTTCATTAGGTATTTTCTCTTCTGCTTGTGCAAACATCTTTCTTGAGGAGGTTGATGAATGACGGGATACTGTGGGGGTTGATATTGTCTAAACCTAAAGAATAAATTATAAACAAAGAATATGTTCATAGAAATTTTGATTCAACGTTGACCAACTGAAAAGCTCACGAGGACCCCCGCAGTTTTACAACAGAAGATATTGTGTGTGGTAACTTTGAAAACTTGGTAGGAATCATTAACAAAGTCTTGATTGTAACACGTCAGATTATAGAGTAAACGAAACTTTGTGCTACAATCGTAACCATTATGACAGTGTTTCCACAAAACTCACAAAATACGTCAGGGTTATGAGGTGGTTGAAATTATTTGAGAAATCTTGAAAGAATTTGGATTTGAATCTTAACGAATGATTTCTCAACTTCAAAAACAGCATAAAAGCACAAACTTTCATCCTATAATTTCTTCTACACCGCTCACAAGTACATTGTCGACAATATAGACCACCAAACGGACCTCCACACTTGGAACAATTACGCGGGGGTTTTTGAGATGAGTCGGGGGTTTCATCATAAGAGATCGGATTAGGATCACGAACAAAATTATCTACGGAACTCACATTTGAACAACAATGTTCTTTATTAAACAAAGCTCCACAAGACGAACATTCTTTAAACCCATACATGATGATAGAATTAAGGAGGGATAAAGAGAAGAATTAAACAAAATGGGGTTAAGAAGAATATTTTTTTTGGATTTTTATGTATTTTAAACAAGAGAAGATATTTTTGGGACCGAAAAATCAAAGGTGCATGGTAGCTCTCTAAATTACTTACAAAGAAGCGGAGGAACGTCAGCGCGAAGCGTATTAAAAACCTTTTCCTTTCGGGTCGATGATTGTTGGATCAACCCTCTTTAAACCTCTCTTATAGTTTGTAATCTAAAGGTGAGCCGATTTAACAATTGACATTACGGTTTCTTTTGTTGTATTTTTTTATTGTATTTTAAATACTTTAGGAAAAATATTTGTGATTATTTTTATTGTTTATTATAATAGAGAATAAATCCACAAATAAAATTAGAAAATAAAATATTTTTGTATTTTTATATTTTATATATTCACAAATGAAAACAAAAACTTCACGGGGAAGGGTCTTCAAATCAATAATCTTCAAAAGTAAACACGATAATCGCACACACCTCCCCGGCAGCGGCGCCAAAAATTGATTTCAATTTAATTATATATATAACTTAATATACATATATATAATTAAAACCAAAATATCAAATAATGAGAGAGAGTAAGTATTCCAAGTGGGTTCTAGAAGATTACTTTTGACTAAAGTAAATCAAAAAACCTTCCCAGAGTCTTTCTTCTTCTCGGCGAGGCCGGAATTGAGAATCCTGTAGTTAAGTCGTGATACGCGGGTGATTGTGAATAATCATGATTTTTGATTTGGATTCTATTTCTACAAATGAAATGCAAAAACAAGTAAAAGCAAACTAAAAACGAAAGCAATTAAGGTAAAAACACAAAAACGATAACGGGAATCAAAACCCGAGCCTTAAAAACCTAAATCCTAAAATTTTAACCCTAAAAATGCAAATTTAATTTTTAACAGTCCTAAATGATTAAAAATAATTTTAGAAAAAAGAATTATATTTTTTTGACTTTTAATTAATTTATTATGAATTAAAAACAGTTTTAATCTAAATTAAATATTAAAAATATTAAACTAATTATAAAAAAATCTAAAAAATTCAGGGAAAGTGCCTTGAATAGTTAAGAATCTATGAAAATTAAAAACTTGAAACTTGGCTGAAGAAATAAGCAGTTAAAAAGCCCTTAAGCTCGGATAAGCTAAAACTGAATGTAAGGTTAAATATAAAATAAAACAAAGTATGAATGAAAAAGTCTCAAGGGCAGTTGGTAGTGAGGGTGGTTAAAAATGTTATGCAGTTAAGGTTGAGGTCCCGGGGTCAAACCTGGGACTTCCCTATACGGCATAACATTTTTATTTTTTAAAATTTCTTTTTGAAAAAGTTTCTAATAAGCTAAAATACCAACTTTAAAAAAGGCACTTTTGACAGAACTTAAAAATAAGCTGGAAAAAGCTAAAAAGAAATGACAGATTTGGTTTTTAAACTTTTAAAGAAACAAGCTAAAGATTTTGGGCTTTTGGACTCAATAAGCTAAAAGAAAAGCAAATAAGCTGAAAACAGCCTTACCCCTAGACCTAATAAGCACAAGAGACTAACATTAAGCAAACAAAATAGCATAATAAGCACTGAGAACCATTAAGACAGTTTGACACAAAATTCACTTTCTAAAGACTTTTTGCCAAATTTCAAGCTAATTTAGAGAACTAATAAACACTTAGAAAAAGCAAAAACCTGAAAACAGATTAAGATTGCTGACCATTAAACATATAAAAGCTGAATTTAAGAAATTTGAATAAGAAAATAAGCCTAAAAAGATCTGCATAAGTGACTGATATCTAACTTGTTTTTGGTTTTTTAAGTTTTTATAAAAGAAGAAAAATGCTATTTGCAGTCCTAAAATTAAGCTACTAAATGATGACTAAAGTGTGAAATAAGCTTAAACAAATTAAGCTAGTACTCCAATAAGCTTGTGCAATCAATCTCAGAACCTAAAACAACTTATAGCTAAACTAGTTTTAAAATTGAAAAATGAAATTTAAGCTAAAAACACTAGAAAACTTGTAAAGGCAGATTATGCTAAAACTTAAAATGGCTAATGCAAACTTAACTAGATACTATCTAATGCAAATAAAGATCAGAATGAAGCTAAAAACAACACTTTTGAATGCATTTCGACCAAGCATTAAGACCTCAAATCATAAGAACTTATAGCAAATACCTTAAAACTGAGATCTAAACTATAAAAGCTTATCAAATCAGTTCATAAGATCACTAAAGTACTTATCAAAGTTAGACTTAAAGCCAAAGATGAATCAGGCAGTACTAACATATGTTAGTGCTGCCTATGCCAAACACCCCTTTAGAATCATAAATCCAATTTAAAACTCAAAACATATTGTAAAGCTTTTGAAAACAGGAAACAAATTAAGCATCAACGTACTTAAGGACAAATAAGTAATAAGAACATAGAAATAAGCACAGGATAATAAGCACATAGAATAAGCAGCTTTAGGCTAAATAAGGCAGTTTAAAATGAAAACTAATCCAAAAGGCATATAAGCTATAACATAAACATGAAAAGCATTTATAAAGAAAGAATAAGCAAGATTAAGCATTAATAAGCAGAAAATAAGCAAAAACATAAATAAGCTATAAAATAAGAAAAGTAAGAGTACCTTGTCCTTTGCACTAAACAAGGACATTAATGCTCTTAGAGCTATTCTACAAAAATTCTAGCGCTTGTTTAATAACAAGCTAGTAAAACCCATAAGCCCATCTAAATCTGGCTTATCATCCTTAAAATTAAGCACTCCATTATAAGCAAAGGTATTTAAGCTGATTTTAATGTAATAGTATTATTAAAGAAATATTAAATTGATTTTAGAACTGACTTTTAAAGAGAACTGAGATCTTATTTGAGCTTTGTTTAAGTGAAATCAAAACATAGACACATTTAAGCTAAATGCATAAAAAATGCAAGCAAATTCGACACAAACTTGTAATAAAACTGAACTTTCATTAAACTTTAAAAAGGTTACAAAGCTTGAAAGAGAAATTACAATATTTAAAGACAATTAACCTGAAAAAATAAGCTAAAAAACATCTACACTACTCCTCAACTACTCCCTTTATATAAAAAAAACTAATCTATTTATAGAAAAGCTTGTGCACAGGGGTGTGCTTCTGGTGCTTGTTGTAAGAGAGGCTTCAAAGCATCATGTAAGCCCTTTTAATTTTCTTGTTCTCCAAGTTCTTGAATCGCAGCCCTTGATTTTGGTCGTTGTCCTATCAACCAATCAGAAAGTAGAGGATTGCCAAGGTGGATTTGTTGGTTTGTGAAGTAGGGGTCGAAGGTGAGAGTGATGGGTTTGTTTGATGGAGCAGGGGTCGAGGAAAGGGATGGATGAATAGTAGTTCTTGGCGGGAAATGGTTTTGGGTTGTTTGAGTAGGGTATTTGGGATAACGGGGTTAGGGAGAGTGTTAATGGGGTTAATGGTTAGGGACTAATGGTGATATTGGTTAAGGACTAGCTTTGTTTGTCCATAAGGACTAACGGTGAAAAGGGGTAAAGGGTGTTATGGTTAAGGGTTAATGGACTTTTGGTTTAGGCTTAAGTTAGGCCGGTTTGTGTTGGATTGGACTTGGACCATTTTTAACTTGTAATACTTATAGATAAAGGCTTAATGAGGTGCAACCGGACCCCCATTAATGGGTGCGGGGTTGGCTCATTTAAAAGATAAAACGTCTCACTTTAATTTTTCACAGCTTTTTTCCAATCTCGTGCTCTATTTTGTTGGTTTTGGCTTTGTTTTTTGTCCTTTAGTGAATATTCGTTACCTGCACAACACAAATAGCAAAACACATATATATTTGGCATTTTATGTCCGTTTTTGGTCATTTAGGCTCGTTTTTATAGGTAAAAGGTATGTGTAATTAAGCACATACCAACTTATATCAAGACTTATGACATTTCTAGCGAACACAAACTGACAACTAACTTATACAATTCCTTGATTTTACACAATCTAAAACTTTCGTAAGCACATTTAACTAATCATTAACTTCATTCAAACTAGAAATTACATGATCATCATCTGAAATCTTAACATTCAACTATTTCAACAACATAGTCTCATTTTATTAAAAAACCAACATTCCTAAACATCATCCAAACTAAACAGCCACATTATTCAGACCAAACAAAATTGACAACCCCTAAGCAACAGACCCCAAAGAAATCAAGAATCCAGACAAAAACCTACACCTTCTCTTCCACATCAGCCAAATAACCATCCTTAAGATCCACCCCAACCTGAGCACGAGCTAATACTTGTTCCAAATCACCAAGCATCACAGAATCACAGGCAACAATCTCTTTCATGTTCTCTAAAGCCCTAACTGCATCACCCTAGCCTCTCGAGTTCCCTCCAACTCATTTGTCAGCCTAAACTTTCGTTACTTAATGACACTCGAATTGAACACAAAGGCTCACGGATTAATGCTGCAAAAGATGCCTCTTCCTTACGGGCTTGATCAAACGCCACCTTCATCTTATCGGGCAACCGAGGAGATTCAACAAATTCGCCTAACTTTTCCAATATAAAAAAGGGGCTCATAGATAACAAACACAACTAAACCAATACAGATATAAGAATGATAAAACATACTACAACACAATTCAGCTTTAAATAGGAAAACTTCAATGCCTTAAATCTTCCAAATAGAAACTCGGGAGGCATTATAATCATTAAAATAACATTTAAGCCATGGTTATAAATGAAATACAAAAAAACTGAAAAGATTTTGTAACTCCAATGGCAGTTACAGGCCCCACTACATTTCAGCCAAATCCCAAACCAAACACTACTGACATTTGAAACAAAAAAACTAATATCAACATAAAACATAGAAACAAATGAATTACACATTTAGAACCTACAAGAATACATAAGGTACAAAAACGCGCATAGCTCACAAACATTCTAATTCCAATTGAAACACACTTTACAAGACCAAATTAGAAACAAAAACATACCTGTAAACGGGCGGTGCTGCAACCTTCTACACTACCTGCATAATACAACATCCGCCAAATGACTGCACCAATCAACTATCGTAAACAACCCTGTACCACAGATAAAAATTGGATGTTACGTGGCTACAAACAACAAATTCTCACATTTTATTAACATTTGTAATCAAATTGCAGCACAACCTATAATAATATCGCCAAACACAACACCTAAGGGGTGGGCAACATCCACATCTAACATCCAAACACAAATAAATCTGCACATATCAGACAGACAACCAAAAATATTCTATACGCAACTACATATATCAAAGAGCAAAAACAGTGCTAATACAATATTTGTAAATGAAGCCAAACATCGATAAAGTTTACAAATGAACTAATAAGTACTATATCCATACGTGCACCGCAACAAAACAACCACCCACTAAAAAAACAATATAAGTCTATACTTTGAATATACTCCTATCATATGATAAACTAAAATTTACAATTATTAACTCACTTCTATTTCTCAACTCAAGGAAAATAAGCTACCCCCATCGCGAGTCACAAGTCCAGACGCCCTCAAAATCCCTGATGTCCTGAAACACAACCGCTGAACTAAAACACCGGACACACATCATTGTTTTCAAGGAGACTTTCAAAAAACTATGATAACAACATAGTGTCCACGAGAAGTTGTTTTGAAAGAAATTTTAGCTGTCTATCGTTAGACCAAACACGTGCTATTCTAAATGATTGAGTAACTTCGCCTATAATTCTATTCATGGAAATTTGCAAAAATATAGAAAGGACATATCATTCGGCATAACCAAAATTTAATACCAACTGCAACTATATACACATTCATAACATAAATAACATAATCATAACCATACTACATAATTAAAAAACACAAGCCTTTAGCTTAATAGCATAATTTTCATATTATAAAACCTTCATAACATCTATCCATACATATCCAGAATAAAACATAACCTTCAAACAAAAGATACTACTTCAAAAGAAACACAAACTACTGATAACATAATCACCAGACCAGCTTCAAACATCATCTCCAGTACCATCCAAGATCTCCACATTATTCTCTAGGGTCTCAATCTCATCCAAGGCCTCAGCAATCACATCATTCAACGCCACAAGCTTAGCCTGTTCACCCCTCTTAGCATCCTTGGCAGCTAACAAACTGTCATGGACTTCTTCTTGATCCTCCATCGCTTGAAGTTCGGCAATCAAAGCAGTCAGTTGAGCAACACAATACGCATACGGTTCACAAACCTACGGCTCTCATCAACCTTTTGTACCAAGAAGAATTTCATAAACGTTAGAGGAGCAGTTTCACTATTGAAAGAAATAAGGTCATCAGTTACTCGCCTTGTGATCATGTTTGCAGGTCCCTCACCAATACAAAACACAACCAAACCACCGCTACGAATACGCCAAATCAACAGAAGGAGTTGTTGAGGGTAGCTTTGCCCAGTAACTAAATAAAAAATAATGCATCGACAAACAACCGCACCACAAAAACCCTCCAACATTAGCAAACCCTCACCACACCTCAAAAGTGATGAATTTGATCATCCATTCAAAGAAACAGAAGTGGATTGCTCATACAACTTTGGGGAAATAAACAATTGATGACATAATGGTAGAACAATTAAAGAGAGATAAGTTGAGGAAATGGGTCAAAATGGGGATATATAAACGAAAATGAATGGTGGAGATTAAACCCCATACCATCATTACGATGGAGCTTTCAAACGGCGATATAACATCTAGAAATTTAATACCGGTCATTCACATACACAGTGGAGAAGTTATAACAATCGATTCTCTCCGATCCACAAACTTAACCCCCATGTTTCTAAAACACCCGAACTAAACACCCACACTCTATAAAAATAACAAACTAAACCCCATGACACACAAACTAAACCCCAAACACTATAAAAATAACAAACTAAACCCTTCATAATTATATTAAACCAATAAAACAACCTTAAACTACATTTTCCAATACAATAAAAAATTCATTTTTATGATCACAACCGAAATTATTTAAATCCAACGTCAATACATATATCAAAGCCCTCCTCAAATGACTAAATTAACTTACCCTTCTTTCATAACATCAATATAATTGATATAACCTTCAATCTATAAAAATAAAATCCCAAATAAATACCCAAACCAAGCACATGTCTAGCCAATAGATGACATGATCGATAACGATGATTATGTTGCTTCTTATTAGAACCAACTAACAAAAAACTCAGACATGAATAGTTCGCAAAATCATTATGCAACCAACCATTATACGCAATCCCGAGCGAAAACATATTAGACATAACCCGTGTGCATCGCACGGGCATGCATGCCTCATAATTTTAATGCCTAAGTTTAAACGAATACAAAAATAAATAAATAAATAAAAATGATAGAAGAAATAGATGAGAGGTGGTTACATGGGTTAATCAATACCATAACTCTCATTTTGTTAAGTAATGGTTGATTAACCTATTTCAGGTAATGCTCAATTCTATTATATCAAACGAAGCTTAGAGCATCCACTATGGTAAACATTTCTAAAGGTTTATAATTATGTTAGGACATTAATTTATAAACCTTTTAGTTTTATAAACATATTTCCACTATGTATAAACCTTTTCAAGTTTTATAAACATCTCACATAATTCAAGTGGCATTAAATTATGAAAAGTATCCAAAAGAGCATACCAAATGGTGGATTAAAAAAGAGGTCTAAAACTTTTGAAGAGGACCAAAGAATTATCATTGCTTCAAAGTGGAAAACCATTTCATGCTTAGGTGGCATGAAAATGTCTAGGATTATAAAGAGGTCCAAGAAATATTTATCATCATTTTTTTATTTTTTTATATGGTAAATAGTTAATGACATTTAAATGGTGATTGTGGAATTCCTAAAAATATAAACCTCAAAAAGCTTTATCCATAGTGGGAATAGGTTCATAATATGAAATGTTTTATGAATTAATAACATTAGATGATGTGACACTTTTATAAACCTTTTAATAGGTTCACTATTGTAGATGCCCTAATATCCTAGACCTCTTCATGCCACATAAGCTTGAAATACATGTTCACTATAGTTTACAAAGTTTTAGACCTCTTCATAATTTTATAAACCTTTTCATAAACCACCATAGTGGATACCCTTTGATAATGATTGTCTTTTTCATTCCTCACCTTTTAATCCCCTTAACTAAGCATGATTTTTTTAATGACCTCATTTTGGTTGTTTCCTAATCGTGATTGGCTCCTTTATGGCTGTAAGTGGGCTTTTGTAGCTAGTAGTTCATTTGGGTATATTTTCTCAAGTGAGGTATTGGTTGCCTTGCTTGGTTTTGAGTTGTATCTTTATGTGACAGTAAAAGTTTGGTGCTTTAGTATAGGTCTTTTGTATTTGTCTTTGTTTTATTTGGGCCTCATTCTCTTTTAATTAGCTTGTTTAATTAAGGTGAGATGCCTTGTTGTAGAATAGCTATAATCACTTAATACATACACGAAATATTTAGCAAGAAATGTTAGATAGAGAAAGACTTTGGGAGGAAGGTTTTAGTGAGAGAAAATACTTGTTGAACTATATGAGAAATAAAACCAACCAACCACCTCTCCAAGGCATGGAGAGGTGTATATATACTTACAAGGGCGGATTATGGCTTGGCTTAATGGGACTTAACCATGGCTTGGTCTAACTAACTAAAAGTTTCCAAATATTAACTTGACGAGCTAACTACAATTATCTATGGAGTGACCGATACTTTCCTAGGATTTTTGTATTCCTAACAATCTCCCCTAAGGGAGGTCACTCCATGTTACAAAATCTTAAACCTAGCATACTATGCTGAGTTCCCTCAAATCATGAGTGCTCGTATCTTTATCTTCAATCATTAACTTGGGATTTTGATGTAGTGGATCATTGACTTAGCTTGAGCTTGTTCCTTTATCTTGACTTGAATGTGAAAATGTTATCTTGAACACCATGAGATCATCAACCAAGCATAATCTCGATTTGCCATCTTGTAAACTTTGCCATCTTGTGAACTTGTGACTTTTGGACCGACATGCTCATACCTTTCTTGTTATTTTATCTTGAAAAGCTTTATTATTACATCTTTCTTAAGGTTCTTTAAATATAACACTTTGTCACTTCGAGAAAGATGTTCGATATCAAAGTAAAGAAAACTTCTTTGAAATTCTTTGACTTTAATACTTCGTCACTTCAAGAAAGACGTACGGTATCAGAGTAGCGGAATTCTTGAAATATGTACTGTGAGCTTTCTGATGCCTTTATGTTTGGAGGTCATGAGCATAGATGTGGCTATAAATCTTGTATTCAGCTGGACACTGCAAGTACACGTATGGGGCGAGAGCTAGCGGGTCACCACCATTCGTTTAAATATCCTGCATTAAAACAGTTAGCAATAAAGCGGGGGGACGAATATGGCTTTGTCATTCGCCCATGTTTGGTTAGAGTAACCTTCGAATTCGTAAGGATCGACCTGTGATCAGGTAGATTCAATTTAAGGAAAATCTCATTGATAGGATTTCCAGCTAAAGTATAGAATCTTTCTAACACATATGCATTAGATTCATCAAACTCAACATGTTCTTATTACCGGAACGTCTCAAAGTAGACAACATGATAAGAGTGAACCAGTGAGTTACTATCTTACCGATTGAATAGAAAAATCGATTTGAAAAATCAATCAACGTGTCACTTGCTAAAGTAGTTTTGTGACACATCAAGAGTTTTAAGCAATTCAAATTCATTAATCGTCGATCCATAACCTGGAACAAGTTTGATTCACATAGAATCGTACCGTTGTTGCTTTCCAGTTGTCACAAGTTTATTCAAAAAATCGACAAGTCTCCTACCATGAGCTTTGTTTGAGTTGGCAACAAGCAGGATTTCCATCTTCACTATGAATACTTAAGTATCACTCGGATGTTCTGGCAAAATCACAAGGATAATGCGTAGGACTCTTAAAATATATCTTGTTATTCACATTGTGTGACTTAGCAAGTATAATTTTGACAAGTGTCTAAAGAGATTTTATTGGTGATCCACTTTTGGCTCAAGACCAATGCGCAGTTTTGGTTTTTAGTGATCGATAAGGCTGGAGCAGACTGCCACCTTTTCAATACCAACTAAGAACGTTTATAGAAATGTGTGTAATCTCTGTGAGAAATGAAACATAAATCTTTTGAGAGATTTTGAGTGGCTAGAGAGGGTTATGCATTGCATCACTGGGTCTATGATGCCAGTCTTCAATGTCAGCAATCATCTTTATGATTCTTGACAACAGATGTATTGACCCGGTTTCTGCCTAAGTGTAAGGATGGCTTATCTTTATCTTAACTTTTCTTTTTAATTCTTTAACCCCTTCAGCGCTTACCGAGACTTCATAACTAGTAGCTTGTTGGGTTTGTTCCAGTACTAGCTCCATCTCAGTCGGCACTTTTCCCTTAATCTCACTTTACTCCTTTTTTCATACCTAAAGACTTCTACACTATCTAGTGGAATATCCCTGGGTAGATCCCTCCGGTTCTGGCTAGATCATAGGAATGGATACCTAAGCTTAACCACCTTATAACTCCAATACAGTAATTTAAATAGTCGATCTTTGGTACTTCCACATTTCAGCCAACACGTAACCATTTGCTCCCCCTTTATATGTGCATCGATTAATCAAAAGAGTTTAGCACATATATGGGATAGCGTACACTATAGATCTTAAAATTCACATCTTTAATCATATATTTTAATCACATCTTCTCCCCTTATCAAAAATGTCAAATCTCTTGATATTTTGGATATCAATTGATTCAAATATTTATGGTTTAGGGGAAATAGATGTCCAATTATTAACAAGCCGATTACTGGAACATTTTAATACTCCCCCTCAAGTTATGAGGGAATAATATGGTGTTTGAGTACGTTAATTTGAAATTTTTTGAATTTACTACGAAATTCTTGAAAATTCGTACTCAAACACTATATATGCCTAATTATAGTCTACACTATTTATTTACATATTCACAAGAATTATTATATACGAGATATGGACCTAAAATAAGATAGGACACAATATGACAAAATCATATTGTTCGTTCCAGCAGCCTAAGGTCATTCCCGTATTCTCTTCCACCAATGAACTTCTCTAAATTCTGCATCAACCTCCTCTCATAAAGCTGCTTGTCGATATCCTGAATCATAACCCAAGCCCTTCGTTTGTCTAAACCGCTCCATTTCCTCTTTGGCAGATATTCCATCCTTATTCCCTTAGCAATATCAATAAGAACAGACCGAACATCATCGAGCGTGCCATCACTGAATTTATGGAGTTCATCAGTGCACATCAGTCTGTTTTTGTTCATCTGATCCTTATATATCACTCCTTTAAGGCCTGAATATGTAGTGTATGTGGTCCTGTTTCTGAGATTTGACCTGAATGTGTCTAGCTTTGTAAGGTTGAGCTTCTTTTGGTAACTTTTGACACCTAATTAAAGATCTTCCACCCGTCTTTGAATGATAATCTGTCTTGTGAACATACTTAATGCCACATTCAAGTCATACCGTTCGTCAATTATAATATTGGTCAGCCTCTTTTGAACAAGTAGAAGTAACATGTCTTCTATGTCTTGTAGGCGAAGTCATAGGAAACCACCTTCTCTAAAGTTATACAGATTCTGATCCTCTAGACGAACTTCAGTCTCTTCCAAGTGACCATAGTCATACTTCTTCATAATCGAAAGTCTGGTAACCGCAATGTTTCTTTTCCTGGATTAGACATCCTTTGATGAAGACTTGTTGGCATCTAACCCGTAGAAACGTTAACGTTTAGGACCCCAGTGTGAAGTACCCCAATAAGCATGTTTATCATATATCACCTTTACTAGACTCCACAAATTACGAACCAAGTCTTTAATCCATATGATCTCGTATGTAGCAGCCTTTGTCTCCGTAACTGAAGTTGAGTACCGTCTGCTTAAATCTCCACCTTTTAGATATTCCAGGTCTTTGTTGATGAAGAAATCCTGAGGGATAACTTGACGGCCTCAATGATCTTGAATCAACGGGAGAGGTTTGCTGAGATCGAACGGATACAGTTTAGCTTCAGGGTTATGCCAGTCGAGTCGTTCAGTTGTTGCCTTGGAACATTCTTCAAGATGGTACTCTAATTCTGTAAGACTCTTACAAGTGCCTTTGAGTAGCTCGAATGCAAGTCCAACAAGAATTTCTTGAGTCGGGTCTTTGATGTTGAGCCAATTCAGGACAAATACAGAGAAGTCAAAAGAGGTATCCATGAGCTCATCAAAGGAAGTACGAGGTTCTTTAGCTTGAGCACCTTGACTAATCCAGGTTTAAAGAGGTCGAAAGTCAACATGCTGTCTCTTATTCTAATCTGAATTAAGAGTTGGAGGTCATTTGGGTTTCTTGAATGTAGGTCCTTGGTTTAGGATCTATACAGCCTTTGTAAGATGATAGCTAATTTGAATAAATCCAAATCAACTATGAGAGAC
>BQNB010062148.1:20873-36194 GCA_026074375.1 Tanacetum coccineum
ACAAATGTTACATAAACATCTTTTAAATTACTTCGAGTGTGGTAACCTACTTAGAAATGAGAGTTCAATAGTTTGTCAAGTATGTTGAAAAATATTTTCATGCACAAATATCTTTTAATAAGATAACATGTTAAAGGCCGTTACTAAAATATTTCCAACACTTTAACTCTCTTCCAACAAGATTTGTAAATCTTTTCATCGTCTTGCCTTGTTTGACCTTAGGATGTTAAAACAAATGAAAAGATCGTATTAATACATTAGTATTTAAGTAAAATAAAATGTATTTTTTAAACTTTGCTTATGCTTGCATTGTTCTAACATTCACACATAATTATATTCCTTTAATAAATATATAGTATCTTACAAAAGATGTGTGTTGTATAAAAATGGTTAGGAAAATCATTTATATACTCATAAAATGTCAAAAACTATACATACTATACATATCAACAAATAGCTTTTCACACAAGCAAAATATATGACAATCTTGAAGTAAAAAGTTAACTTGTCATTATTCATCAACCTCGCCTTACAACTAGTCTTAGAATAAATGAAAGATACTGTGAAAATATTTATTTGTTTTCTTTTAAAAATAGTGTTTGTGAGGGTTAAGAAATATTTTGAATATATATTGATTCATTATTTAAATTATGATTGATATTATTATCGAATCTAATTGACAAGTTTTTAAGTGTGGACAAGAAATCAGATTCTTATTTGTCTAGATTTAAGATTATATCAAAATGTAAGAAGAGATATTATCTTAAACCTACATACTCAATCACACTCGATTGATATGAAAATAACGACATCCTTTTTTTAATGACGATAAGAATATGCATCGGATCATAACTCACACTTGTGTAAATGATGTCATATTGAATTTACTTGTCTAATAGTTGTGATCCAAATATTTAGCAAATATATACATAAAATACACAATGAAGTAGGATTGATGACTTGAATGTTTTGTCCAAAATATTCAAGTAATTTACCTTGCAATGCAATTGGTAAAGTCATCATCTCCGAAAAGCCAAACATGAGAAAATGCACAACATATGTAAATTTGCTCAAACAATTCAAAAGCACAACTCAAAACTCAAATTATCTTATCATAAAAACTCTCTCTTACTTTACCAAATAAGCATAATATTTATTCATCAAATGAGAACCCTTTAACCATCTAAGGTTAGGACTAAGAAGAATTGAACATAATCCAGAAACCATTATCATGCTTTCTGATAAGTGTAGAATACACATATCCGTTTGTACCTAAAATAACCCAATTAAACCCAAAACAGACCAAAAATGGCAAAAATATGCTTGTATTTGTGTTTTGTGAATGCAGGTACGGATATATCAAAAATCACAAGAAAACAGTCAAAAACGCGCAAACACGGACACGAGAATCAGAAGAGTACAAAAAGAAGCCAAAGAATCAAAGCCGAAGCCAGAAAAGTCAAGCCTCAGTCAAATCCAGTCAAAGAAAAGTCAATCATTGGTCAACAAAAGTCAACAAGTCCCACAATATTCCATTTTAGCCCTCCAAGTTTCACAAAAATACAAAAATAGCCCCTCACCTCTAATTGGGCCTTACCCGGATCTAATAAACCCATTACTAGCCCACTTCCTTTTTTTAATAAACCACAAGGACTGATTTTGCAATTGTCGAAAGTTATCTATAACTAGAAAAAAAGGAAAAAGAAAGACAAGGGCCATTTGTGTCATTCTCCAAAAGTCAAACGACTTTTAACCGTTTTCAGTTATAAAGAAAGGGCGCCAAAAGTTACTATTCATCCATCGTCCCCTCTTTCACCCACAGTCAAAAAAACAAAGGGCTTATGGAAATTAAAGGGTTAGATGGTCAATTAAGGAGCTCATAAGTGCAAGGCAAGGGTCAAATCAGTCTTTCCAAGGGGATACTTAACCTATCTCAAGCTCACCTTACACGTAGCAATGGAGAAAGCACAAATTTATGTGGGTTTTACACTAAAATCACTCACAAAAGAAGCACAATGACATCCATAAGAGAATGACACGCTGGCAATCTTCAGGTGTCCACAGCTTGATCAAACGGCCACAACTGATGCTCAAATGATTGAAGAAATGATTGGCCAGGATTAAAAGGATTGGAGAGCAAGGCAAGAGGCTAGAAGGATCCAAGGCAGCCTATAAATAGGGCCTCACCTCTCACACACACGACATCTAGTTTTTACAAGTAGCTTAATTTAGTTGTAGCTTAAATTTTAATTTCTAGCTTAATGGTGTTTTAATCTTGTAATTCTCCTTTTAAGTATTGTAAGAAAGCTTTTTATTAATGAAATTCAGTTTTTCTTAATCTCTCTAAATTTCTTTTTCATAAGCTACCTTAATAAGCCAAGTTGTCTCAATAAGCTAATAAGCTTATTTAAAGCTCTTTCAGTCTATAAGCTGAAATAGAGCTTATTGAATTCAGTATTAGTCTACCCTAAACCTTAAATCAGTTTAACTTACATTTATCATGGACCTATTTGGATATGAGCTTTTTGGAAGGGGATCTTAACTTGGAAGAGATCCCAAGGACTTATACCCTAGCTTATTAATAAGCTAGGGAGCTTGTAGCTGCCATTATTGGTCCCTTTTGTTTAGCTAAAGGTTCAAGTAAGTTTCTCTTTTAATTTCTCTCTAATTTCAGTTTAAAGTGCTTAGATATAGCTTATATGCTTATCATTGCTTATTTGCTCATTGTGATTGCTTATTAGTGCTTATTTGTCTTTAATTCACTTATTGAGTGTGTTATATTATCTGTTTTGTTTATTATAGTTATAAAAGTTAGTTTTCATATTTGTCATTAAAATCTATCAAAAACCAAAAAAAAAAATAGTTAGCATAATTCTTAGTTCTTTCATTTATTGCTTATAAGTCATGTTATTAATTCATATTAGTTAGGTTTGTTATAAGCTTAAAAAAATCTGGTAATTAGTGTTTATTAGTTAAAATTGCAATTTAAGTTGAAAGTAACTTCTGTCAATCACTTAAAGGGGTGTTTGGCATAAGCTAAATTGACCAATAAAAGTCAAATGAATTTGTGCAAAATTATTTTGTACAGTGAGTTTTAAATTGAGTTAAAGTTTTTTAAAGTGGTTTGGAGTTCTTAGTTTTTAGTCTAAATAAATTTTATGGTATATATGCATGTTCTTCCTGCACACAGGGGTAATCTATAGAGCTTAAAATTAGTTAGCTTATTTCTGTCCTATGATCTCTAGGCTTAAAGAGTAAGTGAATTTAGTTTGGACACACTCAATAGAGTGTGTCAAGTGCAGTTGTATCATCAAGAGTGCCTGCACTTTTGGTCTTTGTTTGTGCCAATTGCACCAGCAGTACTAACATCAGTTAGTACTGTTGATACTTAAGCCCCAATTTAAGCTAGCAATGTTAGGATTTAATAGCTAATCTTTAGTATTTTCTAGTCTAGGTATAGTTCATATAGTTTCAGTACTTATAAATTTCATTTTATAAGTTTTTGTCCTAGCTTATTTATGCTGTCAAATGTCATTTTAAAACCCTCAAAAGCGAAAAAACTAGTTCTTAGGAATTTTAGGAATCTGAATTAGTTATTTAGCTTATGGTCTAGAATTTATAGCTTTTATAGGGGGTGTTTGTATCTATGTAGTATAATAAGTCCTTTAAAGTTTTAGTCCAGTGTAGGTTTTTAATGGTTTTAGACTTATTTGGATTTTGTGCTATTTTGCTTAATTCCTGAGTTTGCTTAATTCATGCTTAATTTCAGTAGCTTAAGAGGATGTCTAGTTCTATTTTCTTTTCTGAAATAGCTTAAGCATCATATAAGCTTTTTAGGATTCCTTTCTGAGGTTTGAGCTAAAAATAAGCTTTTTAGAGTTATTAATAAAAAACAAGGGTTAAGCTAGCTATTTCTGAGGTCAGTTCAAAAATAAGCTCTTATTGAGCTTATTTGTTAACTTCAACCCAAATAGCTTTTATTAATTTTGTTCCCACTAGCTTCCTTTACAACTTTGCTTTTATAAGTTTTTGATTTTAAGTACTTTTTGTTCTCAACTTATTTTTAAGGCTTACTAGGATTTAATTTGAAGTCGGGTTAGGTCCTCAGGGACCATTCTTGTAATTTTTCTGTTCTAATTGTTTCTTAGTTAATCCTTCCCCGTTAAGTGCTTTAACCCCGTAAGTCCTTAAGACTTTTACACAGTTAGTCCCTAAGTTAGTTATTAATTAGTTTTAATTAGTTTTAATTAATAATTAGGGTTAGGTTTTAATTAGTTTAATTAATCTTTAAATAAAAAGTAAAAATTAGGGCTTTTATTTTTAGAAAATTTCTGCACATTTTCTTAATTTAGTGTAATTTTTATAAAATTTTTAGGACTTTATTTTTAAGAGTTTCATTATTTTTATAGTTTTTGATTAGTTTAAATTTTAGAAAAATCATATCTTTTAATAAAAAAAAGCCAAAAATAGTAATTCCTTTTTCTAAAATTTTCTTTTCACTTATTTTTCTTAGGAAAAATATAATTTCAATTAATTTCTGATTTTTTTAATTTAGGATTAAATAGTTTTTAAATTAATATTAAATTCAAAAATAATTAAAAAAAAATGTGTTTTTCTTTTTCCTAAAATTTTATTTTGTCCTAACTTAGGTTTAGAAATTTAGTTTATTTAGTAGGCTTGCTTTTTAGTCACGATATTTTACCTTATTTGTTTAATTGTTTTTAATTGTCCATTTTAGAGGTTGCTTTAGATTATCAAATCATCCATTTGCTTATTCAAATCATAATCCGGACTTAAACAATGATTCAATTTCACTAGTCGTTGGGGAAAAACTAGAGATGTGGTGATCATATTTGCCGTTTCTTTTGTATTCTATTATATTATCTTGTGAAGTGATTGTCCAAGGGTTATGTGGGATTTCCTTAATTTCTCTATAAGTATATTATTTTATATGTATGTAAAACTCACAATCAGTTTTTGGCGCCGCTGCCGGGGACTAGTGTTTAAGATTCCTTCGTTTTGTGTTTGTTGATTTGGTTTGAAGATCCTTTCACCCTCGAAAGTTTCATTTTTGTTTTAAAATTCAAAAATCCAAAAAAAAAATCATAAAATATAAAAAGTAAAAAAATATTTTCATTTTCTTTTTAGTATAAGTAAAAGATAAAAAAAATAGAAAAATCAAAAATATAAAAAATCTTCCTTTTTAATTAAAGAAATAAAAATCACCAATTGGTAAAAATACCAAAATATAACATTCTCAACGGAGGTGTTATCATTTCAATTTCCGGTCGAAACTTGTGGTTCAAAATGTAATCATATTTTTAAACACATGACCATTTTGTGTCCATACTAAGTATGGCTCAACTTGAAAAGCAATTTTCGAGAGCTACGTGAAGCTTGAATAAGTTGATTATTTAGGTTTAAGTTTCTTTCGTGTTCAACCGTTTTAAAATCTCATTGTAAAAAAAAATTAGTGTAATGTTTTGCTTTTTGATTTTTTAGTTTTTCACGTTTGTAATGCGCACTCGTTACACATCTCGAAGACGTCGACAACAACAAAACTCTTCCGGTGATTGAAAATTTTGATTTAGAAGAACCATTTGTTGAAACAAATCGTGTTTTCCAATGGCCGTCAATCGTACGATTGGATCAAATGTTACAAGACTTTTCCCCTAATTTTCGAAGGGTCATGAAGATTGACTGATATTAGTTCGTCTACACCGGTCACATGCTAACAATTTCGAGCTTATGCAACTTAATCAATCTGTGCAAAGTAATAAGTTTACGGTGTAGTGCATGACCCTCACAAATTCACCTTCGATTTTTTTAAACTGGTTACTTTCAAGCGTTTTAGACACCCGAAGTTCCGTACACTTCGGTAAGCTTTTTTGCTTTTCCCTTTTTCTCTAGACGGTGAGCCCGAGATTGTTTAGATAAGGAACCTCATAGATCAATTCTCACATGGGAAGACCTTGTTTCAAAATTCATAAACAACTTCTTCCCACCATCGAAAAAACAACTTACCTCCGAAACAATTCACCAATTTTTTATAAGAACCCAAACGAAACCTTCATCGAAGCATCGGGAACGTTTTAAGGACTCCTTCGTCAATGTCCTCACCATGGATTTCTCAGAAGTCACTAACTCGATACTTTTTACAACTCTTTGAAATTCAAACGATCAAGGATGCCTTAGATTCCGCCGCCGCGGGTGGCCAATTTCTTAGACAAGATTGCCTTCAAGAGGTTAGCGATTTTTGAAAGCAAGTCAAATGTTCGTTATCAAGAAGTCGTTGCTAATGATTCAAGAGTGAGTACGGATATGCTACCTCTTTCTATGCTTCACTTCTATAATTCTTTTCGATATGACAACAAATCGCCGCTTCTCTTGAGGATAAGATGACTATTATGAATTGAACAAATGAGACTGAAGTGAAATGAAAAAGCTTTTAGTTGGTTACTACTACCGCACCGTTAAAGCGGTTGAGGAAGTATGTGTCATTGTGGATCAAATCATCATTTTATACCATTGTACGTATAACCCGTATTCGGTGGAAACGATTTTCCCCGTTCTTCTCATGGGACAAACATTCCAACAATTTCAACAAACCGCAGCCATTGGAAATTTTCTCCAAAGAAACCAACCTTCCAATTTGGCAAGCCAAATGCAACCACCGGGTTTCAATCAACCAAATGTTCAAAACAACCAAAACAACCAAAACCGATATCAAGGAACCAATTTCAATTCAAATCAAAACCGTGGAGGAAATTTCAACCAAAACCGTCCTAACAATCAAGGAGCAGTTTTTCAACCACCAACCAATTCATAGACCGCCTGTTTACCAAGTTACACTTTTCCAAGTCTCCCTACGCCTTAAATCCAGGTGTTTCGAAAACAGATTTTTGAAAACTTTGTCAAGGCATCGATGCAGTGTTGAAGAATGTTTCATGATCAGGATCAAAATTTGCAATAATCAAAATGGCTAATGTACGAGTTTGTTGACAAGTCTTTGGTGATAATTTCAAAAATTCAGATTCAACACTCGAGAATTCAAGAACTCTTCCAAGTCAACTGTTAACTAACCCTCTAGTCTAAGCAAATTAATGCTATCACACAAGAAGCGGTTTGGTAGATTTTGAAGAAGACCTTGATTCTTTTTGTTAACTTTTCCTACACCCCGTGTTTTCAAATTCATCAAAAGAAACAGAACAAAAAACTCGTTTGTCGTCAACGGAAAAAGTGCAAAATTCAAATTTGGAAAATACCGCACATGTCCCATCTCCGGGAGAAAAAGATTCAATTTTTATTGAAATTCCAAAACCAAAAGCAAAGAAAACCGTTAATCTTGATCCTAATTCATATCAATCTAAACTTCCATACCCCGAGAGGATGAAAGTGAGAGAGAACGATAAACCAAGTGCTCAACATAGCCGGTTTTTGAAGATGTTCAAACAACTTCGTTTAGAGATTGGATTGAAAGACGCTCTTGTCGAAATGCCAAAGTTCAACAAATGGTTAGCTTGTTTACTAAGGAACAAGAGAAACTCGAGTGAGTTCGCCATCAAAACTGTGAATAATGCTGAATGTTCCGCTATCATTATGAACAAAGTCCCCGAGAAGCTCGAAGATCCGGGAAAATTTCTTATCCCATGTGCTTTACAAGAACTCAATAGAACTAGTGCCTTAGCCGATTCAGGAGCTAGCATTAACCTTTTACCTCATTCTATCTACAAGAAACTTGAGCTTGAAGCTTTGACCCCTACTCGTATGACACTCGAGCTTGCTAATCGCTCAATTACTCACCCGATGGGCATAGCAGAGGATGTTGTAGTTAGAGTCGATGGTTTCACTTTTCTTGCGGATTTTGTGGTGGTTAATTTTGAGCCCGATCCTAGAGTACCTATTATTCTAGGAAGACCCTTCCTTCGCACTGCAAAAGCTCTCATTGATTTGTACGAGGAAAAATTGACTTTAAGAGTAGGAAAGGATGAACTTGTTTATTATGCCGATAAATCTGAGAAAAACAAGGAAAAGAATTGTGTTCATGCCATTTCTATTATTGATTTTTCAAAAGACGATCCGTTTAGTGGCTATTCCAGTTACCAATAATTACTATTCCTTCACTAGTTCTTCTCCGGTGAAGACTAGTGATAATTTTGAGAAGTTCACCGATGAACTTGCTCCTCTTGATTCGTTACCACCGGGTAATGATGATTCGACTCTTAAAAAGGATTTTCATGAAGAAAATTTTCAAGTTTACTCAAATCCTCTTTTCGAATTCGATGATAATTTCAAATCTAGCAACGTGAATCCTCTCTTTGAAGAGAACGATAAGGATGTCGAGATTAAGTCTTCTTCTTCCTTCACACTTACTTCACCAGAAGAAAGTGAATTTGAAGCTTATCTTTGATAATAGATTTCGATTCACGGGAATTGATCTTTCCCTCCCTCCACCCTTAAGTTCAAGTAGCAATCCTACTTCCCCTACTCTCACCGGAGAGAAGGTTTGTTCATGGAAAACGCCGATGTTTTTCTCGTTGGTTCGATTTGTGTGGAAAATGATGACTCGAATTGCGATAAGGAAAAAGATAATTTGTCTCTTGGCAACTTACTTACATCAAAAACCAAAACTTCTTTCTCGTCCTCAAGAAGTTAAAGAAAAAGAAGATGAAGTTTCAAGTGATGTTCCAATCCATACTATTGTCATGCCAATTAGAATCACTTTTGATAATCCAATTGATTTTAATAATCATTTCTCCAAACCAAAGGACTTGAAAAAGGATTTAACCATTTCATTTGACTCTACCACCAAATCAAGTATTTTACCACCTCCTTTGTTAGATTCCGACTCGCCTTTCACTGCGGAGTTGTCGGCTAGTGTTACCTTGAATTCTATCAGAAACGAGGACAAAGTATTCAAACCAGGTATACTAGTTTATCATGCCATTCCTGATAAAAATCTTGTCACATTGGAAGAGAATTTAAAAGAGAACATTTCCTCCGGGACTCTTTTAGTTTTCAAAGAACCGTCATTTCTTCTACCTCCGCCAGAACCACCAGATGAATGTTTGAATTTTGAGTCCAACTTGGTTATAAAGAATGTTGTGATGATTTCTACCAAAGCAATGTTGAAGATGTGTGAAAATTTTGTTTTTGACCCCGGCATCGTCACGTTTCATAAGCCAGTGGTTTGTTCAATGAAAGTTTTCCATTTGCTCTCCCTAAGGACAAATTAATTCAGGGATCGAGTCGAGCTTGCGACTCGGTGACCAAAAACAAGCCGCTTCGTGGGAGTTCACCCCATGCTTATCCTTTCTATTTTCTTTCTACTTTCTATTATCTAATGTGTTGTGTTGAGAGAGGCTTGTACTCTTTCCGATTTCTCGATGTTTGTTGCTTGTTTGATGTGATTTTTGTAGGATCAACCCAACAATTTCTGAAGACTCTCGTGTCCGGTTGATTTATCCCGTTCTACTCGAGCTTCTCATCCTTTGTGTGAAATTAGTTTGGGGAGGTCCGATATCCTTTCATCATTATCGATTAACGTTTATCTTTGCATACCTCATAAACGGCTTAGATTTTCGTAGAGACCCGACTTTAAACATTGAGGACAATGTTTCGTTTTAGTTTGGGGAAGGGAATCTATCGATTTGATGTTACTTGCTTATTGTTTTGTTCTCACGTACCCGTTTTCCCACAAAAATAGCAAAAACTTTAAATTTTTAAAAATTTTAAGTTCTTAATTGTCATATATATAAAAAATAATAATAATAATAATAAGACACAAATGTAGGTTTTCCGTTGGTAAGAATAAAAAGTAATTTTTGACCCGATCGAACGTGTTGAGTTCTAGCTTTCTCCCTTAACAATTAATGATGATAGTTTGTGCTAGTCTCATATAGACTTTAAACATGCTAAACTTGAAATCATTAGTAAAAGAAAACTTGTGCTAATCTCAAGTAGATTTTAAATATGCCGAGTTGGATTTTATATAGGCTAAATATTTGTGAATTTCTTTTGCAAAGAATAAGAGATGATAGTGTTGTTCACGAATTAAGATGCTAAGCAAGGTTTATTTGGAAAACTTAAAGGCTTATAAGAATAAATTGTGGTTTTTCTTCCCCGAAGTTCTTAAAAAAGACTAATTATACGTGTTCTCTTTAATTTTTACAAATTAGAGTTTTACTCTTAAAAGTCTAATCAACATATTTAGAGAAAAAGCTTTATCGATGAAGTCAACATCATTTGTAAACAAGAATTTTAGTTCGAGTTTATACTTTGGTTTTCTAAAACGAAATTTTTCTATTTGCAAAAATAATGTGTTTAATCTTAAAAAAAATAAAAATGAAATGAAGTTAGTGAATAAAAAGGATGCAAGTTATAAATCCTTAGTGTTAATAATTAATATACAAACTCCATCGCAATAAAGTACATGGGCATTTGTCGGTTCGCTCCCGATGTGACATCGAAAGAAAGGGTGGAGGAAGTATATTTAGGGTTGGTATCATAATAAGTACACGAACTCTTGTCGGAGGCGTGGCCGATGTGTCGTCGAAAGAAAAGTGATACCGATTCCTAATAATGTAAATAGTTATAAAAATGTTGCAAAGTTAGAAAATAAATAGTCAAAGTTTCATTTTCTAAAACCAAGGTATTCTTTTGAACTAAGGTTTGCAAAAGTCTACAAAGCTTTTTCATCGGAAGTTCATACGTTTCGATTAGTATTCTCCAGATGGGGTATCAAAAGCCTTAGCACTTACCCGATGACGGTGGGATCGACTAGAGAAGAAAAGTCATTCATGGTCAAGTATACTACGATGTCTTTGCTAAGGAGGGTTTTTGTTTGCTTTGAGTTATGGTCTTGCTAAGTGATGAAACATATTTGCCAAATAGGCCAATGTGTAAAGCTTGGTTGGGATGTCAACTATTAATATGTGGATTTTTAATGGTTTAATTTAATTTGAACACACACACTAATTATATGATTTATGTCTGGTAAGAGGAATTTCACATAGTTTAATTATAAGTAGTCTCTAGCATTCCTTATTTGTAAGTTGATGTGATCTTATTTTTAAGCTTAGCATGGGAAAAGTAAAAAATCGGGAATGATGAAGTTATCTTTTAGACACTTAATTGTGCTTTTTGTTCTATGATCCTCAAAGTTACCAATAAGGTAATGAAAATAATACATTATGTCAAAACAAATAAGTTGTAGTTAGGTAGTTAATTATCAAGGAAAAAATCATTAAAAGATATAAAATCTTTGAATATGGGATATTCGGGTGTTTTATAACTTGTGATCTCTTAGCTCTCTCAACAAAACTCTTTGCTACTTCTCAAAGGTTTAGTTTGGGAAAGTTTCGAGATATTGGTTTTATAAGGAATGTGATATTGCATGAGGACACACAAATCGTTATTTAGTTTGGGGAATTTTGATAAGTGTAGCTTACACTATCCGTTTGTACCTAAAATAACCAATTTTTATTTTAAAACCCAAAAACAGACCAAAAATGGCAAAAATATGCTTGTATTTGTGTTTTGTGAATGCAGGTACGGATATATAAAAAATCACAAGAAAACAGTCAAAAATGCGCAAACACGGACACGAGAATCAGAAGAGTACAAAAAGAAGCCAAAGATTCAAAGCCGAAGCCAGAAAGTCAAGCCTCAGTCAAAATCCAGTCAAAAGAAAAGTCAATCACTTGGTCAAAAAAAGTCAACAAGTCCCACAATATTCCATTTTAGCCCTCCAAGTTTCACCAAAATACAAAAATAGCCCCTCACCTCTAATTGGGCCTTACCCGGATCTAATAAACCCATTACTAGCCCACTTCCTTTTTTAATAAACCACAAGGACTAATTTTGCAATTGTCGAAAGTTATCCATAACTAAAAAAAAGAAAAAGAAAGATAAGGGCCATTTGTGTCATTCTCCAAAAGTCAAACGACTTTTCAAACCCTTGTGTTTTCAGTTATAAGAAAGAATGGCTGCCAAATGTTACTTATTTCGATCCATCGTCCCCTCTTTCAACCACTATCAAAAAAAGAAGCAAAGGGCTTATGGATAAAATTTAAAGGGTTAGATGGTCAGATTAAAGGAGCTATGAAGTGAAGCATTTTAAAAATTCCTCAAAAGCCAAAAAACAATACTTAGGAATTTTATGATCTGAATTAGCTTAATTTAGCTTATGAGTGTGCTATGGAATTTTATAGCTTATCTTGATAAGGAAATATAATAGTATAAATAATGTCCTTAAAGTTTTAAAGTCAAGTGTTGCTTTTTAAGGGTTTTCAGCTTATTTGGATATTGTGCTATTTGGCTTAATTCCTGAGTATGCGCTTAATCATGATAATGTCAGTAGCTTAAGAGGATTGTCTAGTTCTATTTTCTTTTCTGATTTAGGCTTAGCATCTATATTAGCTTTTTTAGGATTCCTTTCCTTTTTAATTTTGAGCTAAAAATAAGCTTTTTAGAGCTTATTAAGTAAAACCAAGGGTTAAGCTCTCCTTTCTGAGGTCAGTTCAAAAATAAGCTCTTATTGAGCTTATTTGTTAACTTCAGCCCAAGTAGCTTTTATTAATTTTGTTCCCACTAGCTTCCTTTACAACTTTGCTTTTATAAGTTTTTGATTTTAAGTACTTTTTGTTCTCAACTTATTTTTAAGGCTTACTAGGATTTAATTTGAAGTCGGGTTAGGTCCTCAGGGACCATTCTTGTAATTTTTCTGTTCTAATTGTTTCTTAGTTAATCCTTCCCCGTTAAGTGCTTTAACCCCGTTAGTCCTTAAGACTTTTACACAGTTAGTCCCTAAGTTAGTTATTAATTAGTTTTAATTAGTTTTAATTAATAATTAGGGTTAGGTTTTAATTAGTTTAATTAATCTTTAAATTAAAAGTAAAAATTAGGGCTTTTATTTTTAGAAATTTCTGCACATTTTCTTTATTTAGTGTAATTTTTATAAAATTTTTAGGACTTTATTTTTAAGAGTTTCATTATTTTTATAGTTTTTGATTAGTTTAAATTTTAGAAAAATCATATCTTTTAATCAAAAAACCAAAAATAGTAATTCCTTTTTCTAAAATTTTCTTTTCACTTATTTTTCTTAGGAAAAATATAATTTCAATTAATTTCTGATTTTTTTATTTTAGGATTAAATAGTTTTTAATTAATATTAAATTCAAAAATAATCAAAAAAATGTGTTTTTCTTTTTCCTAAAATTTTATTTTGTCCTAACTTAGGTTTAGAAATTTAGTTTATTTAGTAGGCTTGCTTATTAGTCACGTTATTTTACCTTATTTGTTTAATTGTCCATTTTAGAGGTTGCTTTAGATTATCAAATCATCCATTTGCTTATTCAAATCATAATTCGGACTTAAACAAGGATTCAATTTCACTAGTCGTTGGGAAAACGACCCGGGTGATCATATTTGCCCGGTTTAATATACGTATTCTATATATATCTTTGTGAGTGGAATTGTCCAAGGGTTACTTGGGGATTTCCTTAATTTCTCTATAAGTATATTATTTTATATCTATGTAAAACTCACAATCAGTCCTTCCCGGTGGAAAGAATTGAGCAAGGAATCGGGTAGTAAGATCCTCCCATGTGGTGATGGATCCTGCTAGAAGATGTTCAAGCCAATTGCTAGCTTGATCGCGAAGGGAAAATTGAAATAAACGCTAGCGAGTTCTTTCCCTGTTTTCACCATCAAGGTCAAGTGAGTCCACTAATTATTTCCTAAGTCATGAACGAATTACACGAACTCGCCGTGATGATCTATGTAATTATTTCCTAAGGCATGAACAAATTACACGAACCCAACGTCTATTTAATATTGCGTTGAGGCAAAGCACAAAGTAAGGTAGTATGAAGACTATTACCCGGCCCCCAAGAGTATATTAAATGCATGTGAAATATATTAAGAGTGGATCAACCATATTAAGGGGCAAGATAGTATAAAGACTGTTACCCGATGGTATCCTTTCTACACAATCATGTTTTCCTAGACATATCAACAGCGATACGGACAAAAGCTGGTTTTCTTAGACCTAACATGCATATTCATCACAAGAAGCAACACCACTAAGATCTACATTCTAGGTTTCATACAATTATAAATGAACACAATATAAGGTTTAGCCAAGCATGTTAAAGATAAAGCAAGAACAGATAAGAATCACACAATAAAACATATTGAATGATTAAGATAGTCTTACTTGATTAAAACATGAATTGAAGGAAGTACAATAGGGTTTTGAGGCCCTAAAATCATCCCTAACAGCTGCTAAACGAACTAGGGTTCGTCCCTTCCTTTTACTCTAAAGTTACACACTTAAAACCCTAAAAACAAATTTGTATAGTCGCGTTTTATTCGTGACACCGTTATGAGTAGAATATTCTAGATCTTGGGCGGGGTCGTGCGAGCTAACGCCGTCGTGAAATGTTGTGACCCCGTTATGATGGGAATTGTGACGACATCACGTGTATTTTGTGACGCCGTCTCCAGCCTCTGAGTAGAAATTCTTGAGAAATGTTGGTGTAGGTCCGTAGTCTTGTCCGTTTCTTCTCCAAATGAGCCCATGTCACGTGTATTTCCTCAAAATGCCTTCTAAATGCTGAATACTTGAAAAGGAATGATTAAGTACCTATTTTGGGCATAAATGCACGATTTATGGGGTTAAACGACCCTGAAAAAGTGTATAAAATGACACCTCATCAAAAGACGGGTACTTGTACAATAAAACAACTTTGTATAAACATTAATAAAGTGTCGTAAATGATTAGGTCGTGGCCTGGTACTGCTGTGCGCTTTTTTTGAGATTATTTGTGCATTGAGTTTGAGATTTGTGCAGTTTGCATTATTTGCTGTTGAGGTGAGTTCTCGTAGCCCCATTTTTCTACTGTTTTTCCGTTGGGGGGAAATGATACTCAAATGTGTTTTGAACTGTTTTGAAATTGAACTGTGCGAAACGTGGTTTTGTTTTTGGGATAATTATGTGCTTAAGATTGCTATGTGAATATATGTGATGTGATTTTACTTGAAGGTACTGTGTTTGGCATGCAAGGGTTGTGATTTTACTTGCATGTACTATCTTTGGCATGCAAGGGTTGTGATTTTCCTTGCGTGTACTGTGTTTGGCATGGCAGGGTGATTAGCAATGATTTGCCATGTCTTTTGTGGCCCTGCTCTAATATAGTGCTCCAGCTGGTAGGCCCTTTAGGTGCGTAAGTGAAATAGTTGCTACCTGACTAGCGGGGATGCTAGGGCATGGTTATCGACTAGCGGGTATGCTAGGTCGTGTTTACATGATTAGCGAGG
>BQNB010062149.1:0-30350 GCA_026074375.1 Tanacetum coccineum
GATTCAGAAACTTCGCCAAAAAAGAGTCTATGAAGAAAGCTTTTCAAGACATGCTGCATGAATTAGGGGGAAGTTAATCCAACTCATGCATACTACAATGGTTCCTATATAAGTAAAGACACAGAAAATCCAAGTTGGAATACAAGTTTCAAGACGAGGAGAACTCAGAAGACAACTTCAGCTTTAGAAGCGCTTTGGAAGACTTTATCTAATTATATTTGTACTTTTTAGGAACATTGTAAGTAATTCCGTATGTCCACATATTAGGAGAAGATTGTTAGCCCTAAAATATGTTGACTAATCCGGAATTACATTTATCATTTATAGTCATGTCGGGGTAGTTTTGCTAGTAAAGCCCGGGACTATAAATACCCCCTCCATACTTCCATGGAGGGGTGAAGCTTACTTTTGTAAAGTGGGTGTGTGTGTTTTTCTCCTCTTTTATCTCAACAAACACACATACTCTTCCAATCTCATTTCCCTTTTCTCTCTATAATGAATAAATTCCTCTTTCATTTTACCAAGCCTCCGGATCATGTGTTCGAGGGTGAATATAATCTTAACAGTCCTAGTCTTAGAACTAAATCTAGAATACCAGTTACCATTAAAAAATGGGTAGCCAAACTATCCACTCTTCCATCTGTGTCTGTTTCATGTAATGCAGGTGATCCAACTTGTCCTTTGGATTGTTGATAGCGGGTGGTCGAAGCACATAACGGGTAATCTTTCACTACTAAGAAATTTTGTTGAAAAATTCATGGGAATAGTCTGCTTCAGGAATTATCAATTCGTAGTAATCATGAGATATATTATGTTCAAGGAAATATCATGATATGTCATGTATACTATGTTGAGGGTCTCGGACACTATCTTTTCTCGGTCGGAAAATTGTGTGATGGAGATCTTGAAGTTGCCTTTCGATTAAAAACGTGCTATGTTCAGAATATAGAGGGTGAAGATTTGCTTACCGGATCACGTGATTCAAATCTATACACCATCTCCAATTCAGACTTGGCGGCTTCTTCTCCAGTTTGCTTAATGTCTAAAGCTACATCGACAAAATCATAGTTATGGCACCGAAGACTTTCTCATTTGAATTTTGGTACCATTAATCAACTCACGAAACAAGATCTAGTTGATGGGCTACCGAAGTTTAAGTATGATAAAGATCATCTATGTTCAGCCTATAAGCAAGGAAAGAGTAAGAAATCTTATTTTCTACCTAAGTTAGTTCCAAGCATAAAATCCATACTTGGATTGATTCATATGGACTTATGCGGACCAATAAGGGTAGAAAGCATCAATGGCAAGCGATATATTTTGGTTATTGTAGATGATTATTCTTGATATACATGGGTATTCTTCCTTCACACCAAATATGAGGATCCAGACATGATCATCAATTTCATTAATCAGATTTAACAAAATATGCGAACTTAAGTTCTTAATGTCTGGTCTGATAATCTAACTGAGTTCAAAAACGAGAAATTACAGATGTTTTATGAAAAGTTAGGCATTATACATCATACTTCAATTGCTTGAACACCTCATCAGAATGGTTTAGTTGAACGAAGAAATCATACACTTGTCAAGGCTTCTCGTACAATGCTTATTGATTGTGCAAATATGGACACGATCAGGCTCCGATAGAGATCGAAGAATTCTTGAGGTGATTGTTAAATTGCTAAGTCTTGAGTAACCTGTGACAACACAAATGAAAACAATACTTTAAGTAAAGCGTAGGGGGTGTCCCTGTGAATCACCTCTGACGTAAGAATAAGTATGTGCTTTTTGAGGGTAATAAGCGTATATAAAGTAGATAAGTACGTATGAGAGTCTGAGCCATACATGGAGACCTTGCCATCTATTTATAGGTGTGAAAATAGGATATGACAAGGCCTAACACAAATACTAGTGAACATGGAGGTGTCCCATGATTTAAGAGGTGATTCTAAGAACTATGTACCATGATCTCTACATTGGCGGGAAAGCTTTGGTAGAGACAGAGAACGTGAGTTTTAACTTAACCAGACCTTTTCCCTAGTTTCGTCGGGTGTGGGTCTTCGCATGGCAGATTCCTATACTGGTAACCATCACGAAGATGATTTTACACCACTAGAAACTATTCGAAGGTTCTTAAGCATAATTTGGGAGAAGATCCCATTCGAGCTCAAAGGGGAGGCCTCCGAACCAAAGAGGAGGCTACGTCATTAAGCCCCTAATCAAATGTAATGTATGCATCTTTGAATGCATTGCTTTCGACTTCAATCATACAATAAATCGAATACCATATCTTATCTACTGCTTGCATTAAATGATAAGCCCACTTGTCTTGTGATTAGTTGCAGTTTAAATGCGAATTACTCAAGAGTCCTATTTGCTTGGGTTATCGTAAATGTCACTTCCCAATTTCTATCCCATTTAAAATCCGAATAAGGGTTTGATGTCCTACACGTTGACGGCTGTAGAGGCATTAACATTTACACTATAAATGCTTCTCCATAAACCCTTATTCACTTTTACTTGTTTTCTTCATTGTCGCACCTATTCTCTATAAACTCTGCTCGATTCTCTAAAAGGTAAGATCGTTGTTCGCCTTCTTTTTTACTATTAGTGCCAAAGATTCCATCACTATTCAAACCTGTAAACACTCTCAAGAGGAATTTAATGACTTCCTCGCGCTGTACCCTATTCCTCCTGAATACGGTGTTAAGCTTCCCAAATCCAATCAAACTATCTTTGATGCCCCTAGCGGATACGTCGGGCTATATCTTGGCTTAACCCCTTTGGCTGTGCCAAACTAACTACCTTTAAATTGTTACCCCTCACCAAGTTTTTTTGTGAAATCCTCTAGTATTTTCAAATTCATATATCTTGGCTTAACCCCTTTGGCTGTGCCAAACTAACTACCTTTATTGTCATGTGCAAAGCGTATGGTTGTGAACCTTCCGTTGAGCTTTTCTGAGGGTTTTTTAATTTATTTAGGGGTGGGAAGTGGTTGACTTTTGTTAAGAGACCCGAGAAACACATTCCTCATCTTTTTCCCAGGGTCATTACTCGTATTGAGGGTTGGAAAGGGCGGTTCTTCTTTGTTCAGAGCTCCATTGTTCCTGCCGAATATCCTCAACTTCTTCTTGAACAGAACAAATAGGATTCAAAATCTTACAAAGACAAACTCCCCCCCTAATATTGAGAAAAATCCTATGTTCCAACGTCTTAGTAGATATCCTACAAGTGTTCGTATCTTTCGCGATCTCATTCTTTTCATGGCTGGCCTCCAACCTTCGTGGAAACATGGCCAACAATGGCCTGCGATCATAGTAGACGGAAAGGGTATCTATCTTTTGAACGCCTTGCTTTATTTTTTCCTTTTTGACTGATATATGATTTACTTTCTCTTTTCGCAAAAATGGCTTTCAGGAACTTCATTTATATTGAGAATGAGGAAGATTTATCTTTTTTACCGAAGGACCTTCTCCTGGTTTTGGTACTGGCTCTCCTTCTGTATCGATGAATACGGAGCCCCCCAGTGTTGATAAAGAGCCTACACTAAATCTTTATGAGGATACGGCTGATTCTGGGGGCAGTCCTAAGCTAGAGGTCTTTGTTGTTCATCCTGGGAGTGTGGCTGCTCGAATAAAGGATAGGAAGTGCAAGATAAGAGGGGGGGTCGTCCAGGCCTCCTATAAAGACAAAGCTTGCACCTGGGTCTTTGTCCTCTCGTGCTACTCTTGCCAAAACCTCTTCCTCCAAGGATGATACTCCATTTCTTATAGTTACTGATGATGATGAAGGTAAGCTTCCATTTCTTTGAAGTTTTCATCTCTTGCTTTCTTCTTAACAGAAGTTTACAACATTCTCTTCCTCTTTTTTTGTCACATGCCTTCCTGATGTCTTCGAGCTCAAAGATGCTAATGCATGTCACCTTAAAATTTTTACTATTACCCCTCTAGCTTGGAAAAATCACTTGGACAATTATATGGATGTGGAGTTGTTAGATCTACATGATCGTTGTTATGCTAGACAGGCTTTTCTAGATAATGCTGTGAATAGGAGATCTCGCGAGTTGCTGCAGGTCATCGAGAAGATAAAGGGAGAGTGTGATGTGATGAAGCAAAGGGAGAGAGCTTGGGAGGAGGAGTGTGAGGAGTTAAGTCCGAGTGTGAAGCTGCCATGACTGATTTTGAAAAGAACCAAACTATGGTTGCAATGCGAGAGAAGATGTCTACTCTATCCACCGAAGCTAAAGAGCATAAGGCTAATCTTGATAGGATGCCGTTGGAGAGCCAAAAGTGAGGAGGCTATCAGGTTAACCTCTCGGCTCTGGAGTTAAAGGTTGCCTCTCTTGAGGCTGACAAAGCGAGGTTGGAGGCTGTTGAAGCATCTCTAAAGAAGGAAGTTGATGATGTTAAGCATGACAGGATGGAGGTTGTTTCAAAGGTTGTCCCCTATACTGCCCTGGAACTTATCCATAGTGATAAGTTGGGTAGGCTTGTTGGCAAACTCGTTTCTTCTGCTGTCTTGTACGAGAGATGTGTTGCTTTTGAGCAGGTTGCTGATATGGAGGAGCCCTTTGATTTGTCGAAGGTGAAAGGATACCTCCCTTCATATAAGGAGCATACTAAAGCTGGCAACGAGCTTGCTACAGCTACCTTTCCGTGGTTATCAGAGTTTGTAGCGGACCCTTCAGCACCAATCAAAGTTTTGCTGTCAAAGAAGCCTCTGACTCTCCAAAGGTATGTTCCCTCAAAGACTCAAGTTCCTGTGCCTTCATTCCAAAGAGCTACTCCATCTTCTGCTCTTGCTTCTAATCTAATGTCTCCTCCTGCTGTTTTTTCATCTGTTCAGCCCTAGTCTTCTCAAGGTCAATGAAGGTCACCATGTTGGTGATAATTCGGTCTTAAGGGTGGCATGTACCTATTGAATACTTTATTTTGATGTTATTCATGCTTAATCATTTATAACAGTTAGTCTGTACTTTTGACAATGGTTGCTGTAGGCCATTGAATGAACATCTTGTGTCGACCTTTTTGGTTGACCTTGGATTAGTCCCCTTGAGGGCTTTAAATATTAGGACTTGGTCTCAGATTTTGATATCATGTTTCTGTTCCTCATATGGGGAACTTTGGGTGACCTTAGTCTGACCCCTTATCTTTTATAGATAATAATTGCGCTTCATTAAGCGGAGGCTCAGGTGTGGCCTTAATGTTTTGACAAGTTGTCAATTACTTGAACGGAGGGTTGTGACCCGCTCTGTTGTGCCTCTAGGACTTCAAAAGAAGCATTAGGGGAAGTTAACGTGAATTATTTGGATGTCCATTATTCGTAGGGCTCATGTGTGGCCTTACAACATCCTTTTGAACATTGAACTTAATGATAAATGATTGTAAGGGTCAAGTGTGGCCTTACGATATCTTTTGTTATAAATAATCGATACAAAAGATTTGGAATAACTCTGTTTCATTAATAGTGTAGAAAGATTTACATCATCTCATGTATGAACACTTAGTTTGCTACACTTTTTGAGAGAAAAAGTAGTCAAAACAATGACTTTTAAAAATAAAAGTTAAAGAAAATACTCAGAAAGGTAAGTTTTACATAGTTAATGAGTGATCACATGCATCAGTGATTTTGTAAAGTTCTCCTTCATAAACTTCACTAATCATGTGAGGCACATTCCATGTTTGCAGGCTTTTTGTGTCGCTTAACAAGAGTAGAATAAAGTCTCCCAACTTGTAAGTGGAGCGGTTACTCCTCATACATGCGTAGCTTGTTTTGGTAGTAGGCTTCTTAGATCGAGGCCACTTCTTGGCTTTCTTTTCTCTTAACATTCTCCTTTGTTGAGTTCCTGTTATCTTTAGGAACAAAGCTTTTGGCTATTGGGATTATGGCCTTGGAACTATAAGTCAAGTTGAATGGTGTCTCCGTTTGACTGTTTCTCGGGAGGGTTTTATGTACTCACAATACTCAAGCTAAATCATTTACCCATCCCTGTTTACTTTGATTTAACTGCTTCTCGATGTGGTTCCTTATTTCTGTGTGCTCTGTGACGGGGGATAAGGATTGTGCGATTTTTAATCCTTTCCAAAGGTCTGCGAATATACCTTCCTTGAAATGCTTTTCTTCCTTCGAGCTGATTGTTCGTGGAGCCCCAAACCTGCATATTATGTATTCCCATGCGAACTTTTCTTCCTGCTTCCTATTTAGTGGTTAGTGGCTTTGCTTCTACCCATTTCGTAGAGTGCTCTATTGACTTTCCAGAAACTTTAAACCTCCCGGGGCCGTTGGTAGGGGTCCTAAAATGCTGAGTCCCCAATGGTTGAATGGTCATACGCTTCTGGCTGCTATTGCGTGGTTCCCCGCTGCCTTTTTGACCATAGATTGTTCCTTGCATTGTGCACAATTTTGATTTATCTCCGTAGCATCTCTGTGCATCGATGGCCAATAGTACCCCTGCTTTGTAATTTTTACTACCATTGAGCGGGGTTTTGTATTAAAACCATAGGAACCTTCATGTATCTCCTTTATGATGTTGTCGACCTGTGGAGGGGCTATACAGCGAAGCCATGTTGTGAAGAAGGATTTTTGTACAAACTTCCTTTAATCAGCTTGTATTGTGGTGCCCTGATTATGATTTTCATAGACTCCCCTGGATCTTCTTGCAGTAGCCCACTCAATAAGTATTCATAGATGGGAGTCATCCAGCTATCCCTTTCTTTGACTTCAATCTGTAGGACCTCCCTATCGTCTATTGACCTCTTTTCCAGGACCTCGACAAGCACCTCTTTGGTAAGGTGTTTGAAAGTCATTGAAGCCAATTTGCTTAGTGCATCGGCTTTTTTATTCTAATTTCTTCGAATGTGCTAAATCGTATAGTTATCAAAACTTCTTAAAACCTCTTTTATCTTTTTCAGGTACTCCTTGATTGTTGGTTGCTTGGCTTCGTATGCTCCCTTTATCTGGTTTACCATTAGCTGGGAGTCTGCGAAGATTGCCAAACTTTCGATTTCCATTTCTTGTGTTATTTGTAACCCTGCTAATAGTGCCTCATACTCTGCTTCGTTGTTCATTGTTTTGAATTCGAAACATAGAGCATAAGTGTAATCCTTTTCTTCGGGATTGATTAGCATTAGTCTTGCTCCCGAGCCATCAGAGCTCGAGGCTCCATCGGTGTAGAGTTTCCATGCGTTGCTTAGCTTTGTATTCTCCAACTTGGTTTCTGTATTCCCTGTTTCTTTCTTTTTGTCTTCTTCGAAGGGCATTTCGACCAAGAAGTCCTTCGGTACTTCTTTCTTGGTGCTCCATCTCTCTCGAAATTCAATATCATGCTCTCCTAATTCGATTGCCCATTTGGCTACTCACCTCGATTTCTCAGGATTTGAGAGCATTTTTTTGATGGGCGCGTTGTTTAGGACTGTTATCGTGTGTGCCTAGAAATACCTTCGCAACCTTCTTATCGCATGAACCAACGCTAGTATGCATTTTTCTAATGTCGGGTAGTTAAGTTCTGCCCCTTGTAAAACCCTACTTACGAAGTAGATGGGGGAGTTGTCCTTCGTCTCTTTCCATAAAAAGGGTTGCGCTTATGCTCTTTGTCGAAGCTGTGAGGTACATCGTTAGAGCTTCTCCTTTTATTGGGGCGGTGAGTGTTGGCAAGATTTCCATGAACTTCTTCATTGTTTAGAGGGCTTCTTTGGCCTCTTGCGTCCATTGTATGCTTTTTTGTCTGTACAGCTTTTGAGTATCTTGAAGAAAGGAAGGGACCTTTCGGCGCCATTTGATAAGAACCGGTTGAGTGCTGCAAGCTTTCCATTGAGGCTCTGTATGTCCTTGAGTGTTTTTTTGTTGTTCGAGGTCGGTTACCGCTTTTACTTTTGAAGGGTTAGCTCTTATACCTTGCTTGGTAATAAGATGCCCTAAGAATGGGCCTTCTTCGACACCAAAGGAACACTTCTTCGTTAAGCTTCATGTTGATTGACCAGAACTTTTTGAAGGTTTCCTGTATATCTTGTAACATATCTTCTTCAGAGATGCTTTTGATAACCATGTCATCGACGTAAGCTTCGAGGTTTCTTCCGATTTAGTCACTGAAAACCTTGTCTACCAGTCTTTGATACGTGGCTCTGGCATTTTTTAAATCGCAAGGTATTTTTTGGTAGCAGAACGTTCCTTCTTTAGCGAAGAAAGATGTCTTGTCTTCGTCTTCTTTCGCCATTTGGATCTGATGGTAACCTTTATACGCATCTAGGAAGCATTTCAGGCGAAACCCTGAGAGAAATTCTACCTTTCAATCAATTTCGGGTAGAGGGTAGCAGTCTTTGGGGAAAGCTTTGTTTATGTCCGTGAAATCTACGCACATCCTCCATTATCCGTCACTCTTCTTTACCATGACTGGGTTGGCTACCCATGTCTGGTTTTTGACCCTTCATAATATTCATGCCTTTATGAGCTCCTCCACTTCTTTACAGGTTGTAGTGCTACGATCAGGACCCAAGCCATGCCTCTTTTATTTGATTGATTTGATCTATATTCATTCAGCTTGTGCTCTGTATTGAAAGGCTTGCCCCAAACCATTATAGTTCTAGGGATTCATGTCATGTCGGAATGGGTCTACGCGAAGACATCTGCGTTGGACTTCAAGAGGTTTCGTAGCTTTTCTTTGAAGTTTTCTGGCAGCTGCTTTCCAATGATGATTGTTTGTTCCTGGTATTTTTCATTGACAATCACCCTTTCCTCGGCATTCGTGTAGCTGAGGATCCCTTGTATATCTGGTGGAGAAGCTTCCTTGATCTTTTTTAGTCCTTTCTCGGCATTCGTGCTAGCCTTGAGGATCCCTTTGTATATCTGGGATGGAGAGCTTCCTTGATCTTTTTTAGTCACTTCTATTCAACTTTGTTCGGACCTACGCAAGTTGGACCAAACTACGATACCAACTCCTTAGGTAGTGTGGAACTTGATGGCTCCATGAATTGTGGAGACTAAAATTCCTATTTTTTGCATTGCTGTTCTTCCGAGCAACAGATTGTGTGGGGAATTGGACCTTACGATAGCAAAATTATTAGGTTTACGAAAAAGACTCGGTCACCCCGTGTATTGTCTAGAATAGCACTAGCATCGTAGATTTAATCGTTAGTCAAACGTATGACTTTTGGTGTTGCGGATTCGGTCTTTATCCCACATGCTTTAACCCACTCCATAGCTCCACTTAGGGCACTTAAACTATTAGTATTTGTAACACCCTTTTCTATCCATAGGAAAAGGGTTGGTTGTTCAATTTTCATATTACACACACATTTAAGGTGTTTTCTCTCGCCTAGCATATTCACTTCTCTCTCTACAAGAAATTGGCCACCCATCATCTCTTGATCTGTGTTTAATGAGTTGATCCAATATACTAACAATTGTATCAGAGCAACATGGGATGATTACATAGATTGTATGATGCGTTTTTTCATTCTCTCCCCTTGGAAGATTAGATAAGATTTAGTTTTTGAATCTCGGTATTATAGTTTTCTCATTGGCAGCGGATCTTTAATTGACTATCACGCTTGCATGGCTGTTTTAAAGTTAGTCCTGTTTTAGTGTTTCGTTTTTTTAAACCTTTTAGTTACCCAAGTTAGCTAGCCCCTAAGAAATCCAGCTCAAACGTTCCAAAAGGGATGATTCGTTTTTGGTTGAATTTGAAGCCTTTTCTGGAAATTGCCTTTTTGTCTCCAACTGGAGACGTTTCCTTAGTTGCCTTTTGTCTTATTTGACGCTATTTGTCAAGAGATAGATACACATAACGGTATTGTCCTTAGATGTGGCCATACACCAGTTGCCGTACTTCCTCGTCAGCTTACGTGGTGTGTACTGCGTTTATTTGCCGTTATTTCTTCAAGTTCCGTGTTTTGTATGTTCCGCCGTTTGTACCTATACAGTTGTAGCACCCTTATTGGTTTCGACGCAGGTTAGAAACCTATCGCCCCAAATTATTTTCTTGCATTGCGTTTGTTGTCCTCCAAGGTTGATATAGCGTTCTTTTGCCCCAAAGACACATCACTGAACGTATTTGTCTTCCTTCTCATCGCGTATTTGTGTCCTTGTGTTTTGCTCTCCAAGCTTTAAAAGCACCCCCTAGTATTTGCATTTTCAAGTGTGAATGAACGTCACTGCGTTTTGTCTCCTTCTCATTGCGTTTTGTGTCCTGCGTTTTGTCCCAAGTTGAAGACCCTCATTGCGTTTTGGTGGAAAGAATCCCTGGCAAAAAAATTTCTTCATTGCGTTTTGTCTTTGCTTCTTGACTGCGTTTTGTCTAGGACACCTCACTGAGTTTTGTCTAATCCTCAACATTGAGACTTGTCTGAAATTCTTGACTGAGACTTGTCTAGATTTCCTGACTGAGACTTGTGTATTGCATTTCGTAAACTTAATTAAACCAAACCAAATCACAAACAAACAACATATCACCTATATCAACAAACAATCATCACTTTTAACATACAATCACTAATCATTGTACCGATCCAAAATCTATCATAATACAATCAATCAAACAATCATGTCTAGTAACTCAGATGATATTCAAGCGGCCGGTTCCGATACCCGCCCTCCTATGCTCGATAGGACTGATTACGAATCATGGTCGCAACGAATCCGATTGTACTGTAGAGGAAAGGAAAATGGATTGCAAATTCTTCAGTCAATTGATCAAGGACCATTTGAGCTTGGAACCACAAGGAATACACTTGGAACTACCCCTGAGGGAGGTGTTCTACTTGGACCAGAAAGGCCTCGTACCTATGAGGATCTAAGTGACACGGAGAAGAAGCGATACGATGCAGATGTCCGTGCAACCAATATTGTGCTTCAAGGATTACCCAAAGATATCTACAAGCTCATCAATCACAACATTAAAGCAAAAGCAATTTGGGACAACGTCAAAATGCTTCTTGCAGGTTCTGAGCTCACCAAAGAAGACAGAGAATCACAGTTGTACGATGAATTTGAGCGGTTCAAGATGCTTCCAGGTGAAAACATCAATGAGTACTATGTTCGATTTCACAAGCTGGTCAACGACATGAGGAATATCAGAATGACAATGCCTAACATTCAGCTAAACTCCAAGTTTGTGAACAACATGTCACCTGAATGGGATAGGTTTGTGACAGCCGTTAAACTCAATAAAGGTCTGAAAGAGACAAATCACGAACAGCTGTATGCATATTTAAAACAACATGAGAAGCATGCTGCACAAGATCGACTGATTATTGAAAGAATCACTCCTGCTACTAATGATCAACTTGCATTTGTTTCAACTGTCCAACCTCATGCCCAATCATCACATGTCCAGTCTCATCAATATCCTTCTTCATCAACAAACCCTCAATCACTACAATATCCATAATTCCCTGAAACATCACAAATTGATTCCGGATACACCCAAACTGATGAAATACTTAACAACCTAACCAAAGAAATGGCACTTCTTGCCTAATCATTCAGAGCTACACTTCCTCAGACGAACAATCAACTTTGAACCTCTTTTAACACCCGAAATTAAGCAACCATTCAAGATGGTCGGGTTGTCGTTCAGAATGTTCAAGGGTGACAGAATCAGAATCAGAATCAGAGGTATTTTGCTCGGGGGAAATGGTGCTGCAGGCAATGGGGGCGCACATAATAGAGCTGGGAATGCCAATGCAGGTCAAGGAAAACCGGTCAAGTGTTATAATTGTAATAGGATTAGACATATTGCACGGAACTGTACTCAGTCGAAGCTTCTACAGAATTCTAATTATTTCAAGGACAAAATGCTGCTGATGCAAGCCCAAAAGAATGGTGCAGTTCTGGATTAAGATGAACTACTCTTTCTGGCTGGTGAACATGTCAACACCTTTGATGCATATGTGGATAATCAACCAGTCCAAGACTTAGCTCTGAATGAGGACAACATTTTCCAGGCAGATGAATGTGACGCTTTTGATTCAGATGTTGATGATGAACTGACTGCTCAGTCTATATTCATGGCCAATTTGTCCTCAACCGGGCTAGCAAATCCACAAGCTGGTCTATCTAATGCATCAATCTTATCTGAGGTATATATTCTAGAAAATGCTATTGATCATAGTGTTACTAATCAGGACGAACATGAGATTCATAATGAAGTACAACAGGTAAATGTTATTGACTCAACTAGTGTCGATATGGGTAACAGTAATGTTATTCCATATGAACAATATTTGTCGGTCGATAATATTTTTGTTGTACAAAGTTGTGCATCTTCCGCTCTAAATAATGTATGTGTGTCGTCTGATAATGATGCGTTCGTTCCTCATTACCCAATAGCCACTAAACTTAAGATCTATAAGGAACTAGTTGCAATTTATGAGTAACGTGCTAAGTTTGAATTGACTGAACGTGAACAACGAATGGATGATCAAATGCGTATGCTTATTCAAAATCATAATAAAAACAAAAGAAAATATTAAAAAGGAACTTCATTCTGTCAAGTTGCAACATAATTCAACTATGGAAAACAACAAGATAATTGAAGAAACTGTAACCACTTTGAAACAAGAGTTTAAACAGAAAGAGTCCAAATTCCTGATTGATTTTTCCAATCTAAAACACCTTAACGATAAACTTGAGAATAAGCTTCACTCACAAGATTAATACATTCAAACTATCCACTTGATGTTAAATCCTACTCAGGTGTATGACCAAAAGACTAAAACTGCGCTAGGTACCCAAAACCCTTTTTACCCCAGACATGCCAAAAAGGCCTAACCGACACTATATGATGGTGAAGAACTTCTTAAGACTCATCATGTGTCGGTAATTATTCCATCGTCTGAGGAAGACCTAGAGTTAGCAGAGACTACAAGAAATAAAATGCATGCAAAAATGAATGACTCTGCCTGTGTGGAAAAGAGGGTTAACATTACACCCCCTAATTACTCAAAAGAAAATTGTATGGCAACATTCACCCCTCAGACTCAATTGACACCTAAGCAAGTATTTTAGTCAATACATCTAGAAAAATGAAAGGCCGAAGAGCTAAAGGCCAATGCCCCACCCCTGCCTGTCCTGCCACCTACGACTGTGTATCCTCCCAATACACCAGTCCATCTGGTCCCTCGAACGCTTCCAACTACAAGTCAAGTAAATATTGGTCTGTATGTAATTACTCAACTATTTTGGGACTTTGAGAAAACTTGTAAAAAGCGTATCACACCAACAGGCATAACTGAAGGGGAAATGGGTTTTGAACAAACAAAACGGTGTTACTTAACCGAAGTAATTCCATTTTTCAATCTACTCAAAGAACATTTTGACGGAGTTCAAAAATCTCTGGTCACTGAAGTTAGGGCAATGAAAGCCGTTTTTGAAAATTTGGAAGCCGAGGTGGACCAGAATGAGATAGATTTAAAGAGTGGTGAGATTGAACGGAAAAACCTTCTCATCACAAATGAGAACTTAATTGCTGAATGCTTGTCTAAAGATGTGTTTTATACTGCAAGTGATTCTGTATTAAATGTGTCTAGATTTTTTGACATGCATGATGCTTTCACTATTGCTCAAAAACGTATTGCCGACCTTGAATCTGAAAATTTTAATCTAAGAAACAAGATTCAAAATGATGATCACGACTGAATGATAAAACATTTTTCCAAACTTGAAATTGAACACTTCAACTTACAATTAAAGTATCAAAATCTCAAAGAACATTTTGGAAACAAAAAACCAGTGACGTCTTCGGATGCTCCTTCATTTGATTTACTGTTTATGATCGGGAAACTAAATGAACAGATTCAAAGTCGAGGCAATACAATTCGTGAATTAAAGGAGAAAATCTATCGCTTAACAAAGAAAAATATTGATGCAGATCCTATTTTTGACCTTAAGGCTTTAGTTTCTCAGAATAAAGATTTAACTGCAAAGCTCAATGCCCTTCACGATCTCAATGAACGCTTTAAGGCAGAAAATGCAAAAGTTAAGCAACATTTATAAGGAATTGTATGATTCAATTAAAATAACGCGTGCCAAAACTACTGACCAGAACAACTCTTTGTTATCTAAAATTGAAAACCTTAAGGCTCAACTTAAAGATAATTCCAAGTGTGTCACTATACCTGATAGTAAACCTAAAGTGCTGGCTCCTGGTAGATATCCTATAGATGTTGAACCAATTCCTCCTCGACACAAGAATAATCAGGAAGTGCATCTACACTATATCAAACACCTTAAGGAAAATGTATAAATCCTTCCCGAAATAGTAGAGGATGCTAAGGTGGAAAGACCATTGGATACCTCTCTTGCATCTGCTTGCCGTTACACTAAACACTCTCAGGAGCTGTTAGAATATGTAATAGGCACGTGTCCTAGAGACTTTAGCCCTCGCGATAAATAGAATGCCTCTACCACTTCACTTAGGAAAAAGCGAGTTACTTTTGTCGAACCATGTAAAACCTCAACTCATAACACACCAACATAAGTTGAGCACCAGAAAATAAATTTAACTGATGCACCTGTAATTCCCTCTACAAGAGTAAAAGGTACCTCTGCAGCTAGCATGTCAAAGCCTAGGAGCAATACAAAGAAAGATAGGACCTTGCCAGCTAAAAGTGTCTTGAAACAAGTAGAAGCCCATTCTAGGATGAATAAGTCGAATGAGAAACAAAAGAATCGTGTTGATTCTAGTATTAGCTATAAGCGTACTGTAATTAATTCAAATTCTAATACTTCTTGCAAAACTTGTAACAAATGCTTAATTTCTGTTAATCATGATCAATGTGTTGTGTGTTCTGAGATGTTTGTGAAGCAATCCCCTGCCGCTAAAGTGTGGCGGGTTAAGCAAGTTTGGAAGGCTACAGGAAAATTGTTTACCACTATCGGCCATTAGTGGCGACCCACTGACAGACTATTACCTTTAGGAGATCAGTAGCCTTTAACTAGGAATACTCCACCTAAGGTCTTGCCTACAAAACAATGGAAGCCCGCTGGTAGACTTCTCTCGTTAGGAAGACAGTGCCCTTTAGTTAGGCCTACTACTCTTAAGAGTGACTGTATACCAGTTGATCCATAAGAAACTATTGCCCCTGTAGCATATAATCTTGTGTGCACTAACTAACCGGACCCCAATTGCAATTGGGGGTCCAATGTATCCAAATCTCCATTTTCGCCTTTGTTCAAATGCAAGTTGTACAGATCGTTCTCTGGTATTTGGACTCAGGCTGCTCAAAACATATGACTGGAGATCGCTCACGGCTCAAGAATTTCGTGAAAAAGTTTATTGGGACTGTTCGATTTAGAAATAACCATTTTGGTGCAATTATGGGTTATGGGGATTATGTCATTGGTGATAGTGTAATTTTCAGGGTATACTATGTAGAAGGACATGGACACAACCTTTTCTCTGTCGGTCAATTTTGTGATTCAGATCTTGAAGTTGCCTTCAGAAAGCACACATGTTTCATCCGAGACTTAGATGGTGTCGACCTTATTAAAGGAAGTTGTGGCACGAACTTATACACCATTTTTGTTGAAGATATAATGAGGTCCTCTCCCATTTGCTTACTGTCTAAAGCCACCAAGAACAAATCCTGGTTATGGCATCACTGCATGAATTACTTAAACTTTTGCACCCTCAATGATCTTGCTCGTAAAGATCTTGTTAGAGGCTTACCTCGGTTAAAGTTTGAAAAGGATCATTTATGTTCTGCATGCCAACTTGGAAAGAGCAAGAAAGCTACCCACAAACCCAAGACGATTAACACCATTATGGAAGTTTTACACACCCTTCACATGGATTTATGCTGATCGTTGAGAGTGCAGAGTATTAACGGGAAGAAATACATTCTAGTTATCGTTGACGACTACTCCAGGTTTACATGGGTGAAGTTTTTGAGATCAAAGGACGAGACTCCCACTTTTGTAATCAATCTGTTAAAACAACTTCAAGTTGGTCTCAACAAAACTGTCCAATTCGTGCGGACTGATAATGGCACTGAATTTGTTAATAAAGATTTGACTGATTACTATGAAAACGTTGGCATTACCCACGAGAAGACCGTTCTGAGAACTCCTCAGCAAAATTGCGTTGTTGAACGACGTAACCGCACTCTTGTTGAAGCTGATAGGACTATGCTGATCTTCTCTAAGGCTTTATTATTTCTTTGGGCAGAAGCTGTTGCTACTGCCTGTTACACCCAAAACCGATCCCTCATACATACTCTTCACGATAAAACCCCATATGAACTTGTGCATGACAAGAAACTGGATCTTTTGTTTCTTTATGTTTTTGGGGCTCTCTGCTACCCAACAAACGATAGTGAAGATCTTGGTAAATTGAAAGCTAAAGCAGTTACACACTAAACAGGAAGGGTTACCGAATCTACAACAAACGAACCCGACAAATCATGGAAACTATTCACGTTACATTCGATGAGCTGACTTGGCAAACGGCTCCTGTACACTTCAGTCTAGGTCTCACACCTATCCTTTTGACGCTTGGACCTATCAGTTCAGGACTCGTACCCAATCCCCCTCCAGCAGCACCTTATGTACCTCCTATTAATAAGGTACTAGAGATTTTGTTCCAGCCTATGTTTGATGAATATTTTGAGTCTTCCACAGTTGATCGTCTGGTACCTCCTGCTCTTGCACCTAAAGCTCTAGTCAACCCTACCGGTCCATCAGTATCCATCCCCACTGATCAAGAGGCACCATCGAGAAGTCATTCACCATCATCTTCGGATCATCAATCCTCTTCAGTACGTCAAGGTGTTGCAACTGAGCATTCGTTTGAAGTAAATCCTTTTGCTGCGGCTGATCCCAAACCATTTGTTAATGTGTTCGCCCTAGATCTTATCTCTGAAGCATCATCTTCTGGGGTAATCGCGAGAACTGAATCCAACCAAACCACTCAGCCTCATGAACATCTTTGAAAATAAACCGCCTCTCATCCTATTGATAATATTATTGGGAACCCTTCTCGACCGGTATTCACTCGGAAGCAGCTTGCTACAGATGCTTTGTGGTGCTTCTACAATTCAGTAATGTCCAAAGTCGAACCGAAAAACTTCAAATACGCTATTATTAAAGACTGCTGGTTTCAAGTCATGCAAGATGAAATCCATGAATTTGATCGACTGGACATATGGGAATTAGTGCCACCTCCAGACTGTGCAATGATTATTGCTCTCAAGTGGATTTATAAGGTGAAACTTGACGAGTATGGTGACGTGTTGAAAAACAAGGCACGTCTTGTAGCGAAAGGATATCGTCAAGAAGAAGGTCTTGATTTTGAAGAATCCTTCGCCCCGGTCGCCAGACTTGAAGCTATCAAAATATTTCTTGCCAATGCTGCCAGCAAAAACATGACAATTTATCAAATGGACGTGAAAACTGCATTCTTAAATGGTGAGCTTAAAGAAGTAGTCTATGTTAGCCAACCTGAAGGCTTCTTCGTTGACCTTAGATCGTCTACATCATGTCTACCATCTGAAGAAAGCTCTAACTGGTTAAAGCAGGCACCCCCCCGGGCATGGTTTAGACACTTTGTCAATGTTATTTTGGGCACAAGGGATTCTCCAAGGGTGTGGTTCGATCCAACTTGTTCATATCAAAAAATAGGCAACACACTCTTCATGTACAAATATATGTTTATGATATATATTTGCCCTCGACCGATCCCAAAGATTGTGACCCGTGTTATTTCCTACTGAAAAGAGCTCTAAATTCAAATGTCGATGATGGGTTAAATATTCCTTTTTATTAGGCTTTACAAACTTTCTCAAAATCCTAGAGACCACACACATTTCATAAATCAATCTAAAATATCTATGAGATTTTAAAGAAATTTGATTTTCATAAAAGTGACCCTGTTGACACTCCCATGGTGGAGTGAACAAAACTGGATGAGGACTTCTCGGGGATTCCTATTGACCAGACCCAATATCACAGTATAATTGGATCCCTGATGTATCTCACAGCCAGTAGACCTGACCTGGTTTTTGTTGTGTTCATGTGTTCTAGATATCAATCTAAACCCACTAAAAAGCACCTTGAAGCAATTAAACGGGTCTTTCGGTATCTCCAAGGAACCATCAATATGGGTCTTTGGTACCCGAAAGACACCGCCATGGCACTAACAGCATATGCAGACGCAGATCATGCAGGCTGTCAAGACACTCGAAGAAGTACATCTGGCAGTGCTCAGTTCCTTGGTGATAAGTTAGTAAGCTGGTCATCAAAGAAGCAAACTAGCACGTCCATCTCGTCTACAGAGGCTGAATACATCGCGATGTCTGGATGTTGTGCCCAAATCCTATGGATGAGGTCTTAATTATCAGATTATGGCTTTGCATACAATCACATCCCTCTGTATTGTGACAACAAGAGTGCCATAGCTCTCTGCTACAACAACGTCCAGCACTCCAGGTCTAAACACATCGACATCCGACATCATTTCATCAGAGAACAAGTGGAAAAGGGAGTGGTTGAGTTGTATTTCGTGAGGACAGAGTATCAACTGGCGGATATATTCACTAAGGCACTGCCCAGAGAACGATTCGAATTCATTCTCCCGCGGCTTGGCATGAAGAGTATGAAGCCAGAGACACTCAAACGTCTTCAGGATGATAAGGATGAGTAACAGATTAGCTTCAAGTATCCTATGTAAATATGTACATATTCCAACTCAAAAAGAAATTACAAAAATATAAAACCAACAAAAATCCATAAAAATTAGAAAATAGAAAATACCAAAAATAGTTTTTCAAGACATGTCTTCTGCTTATCGATAACATTTACGGACCTAGAAATGTCATTCAATAATGACACGGGCCTTTAAATGAAGCTCGAACGGAAGTTCAAACTTTTCAAAACATGTCTAAATGGCTTGCAGTTATTTCAGACTGCAACCCGCTTTTCAAAATGAGGAAAGCATGTCGCCAAAAAGACGGCTGTTCCTGACAACGGGTGATTAAGTTCTCCCGGGCATGGATTACTTTATATCCATGCAACCTTGATCTAATGTATGCCTAAGTGCATTATTTCTTGACCAAGAAGAGAAGTCTTCTTTTTATCTAAATGATTTTCCGTCTATGATTCTTCAGAAAATTATTTGTGTTTTAAATGGTGGAAATGTAGTGTTTGAAAATCATTAGGACCTGAATTTCTCAAAATTTGACACTAAATCAACGACTACAACTCTTTAAATAGAAAACGGGTCATTGTTTGAGGGGGAGAGTGGATTTCAAATTTATGACATCTAACGGGCATTTTTACACTTCGTATACATAATTGAGAAAGGTTTTGTATCTAACGGGATTACATTTTGAGGGGGAGTTAAACGTATGTTAACTCAAAAAGCCAAAGTTGTCATTTATGTGCAGTAATAGGGTCTTATGTGCTAATTGCTAGTTGTTTACTAGACTCATAATACATAGAGGACCAATTGTGCCATTTATGCAATTTAATTAAACCCTTAGTAGCTATTAAAACCTTACATGAAAAGAAATATGAAAAGGAGGTGCCAATTCTGCCAACTAATGAAAGTTTAACCTAGGTATAAAAAATCTTTGCGTTTTGACTTGGTCAAAATCTCAAAAAATCTAGTCAAACTTTCTCATTTCTCTCTCTCAACCCAAAACGCAATTTTTTTTGCAATTTGCTCGATTCGTGGCCATCTGTGTGTTTCTTGTCTAGGTAACGATTAGTTATTGTTGTTTATCATCTAAACATATGTTATATATAAAACCATGGCCCGAAACTCACTAAATCTTATATTTTGAAGGTTTTTCGTGCTTAATCATCATTTAAATCTAGGTGAATGTTTGTTATTAAGTTTTGAGCATTGGGTTAGCATTAGATCACTTAAATAATGCTTCGTTGATGTATTAATTGCTTCCCCCCCGCTAGATTATAGTCCCTGTGATTTTCGCACTTAGGTTGACTTTTAAGTCAAAATTGGGGCAGTATGATTTGTGTGGTGACCTCCCATTGTTGATTATTAGGTTAGTGAGTAGTTTAGAATGTAAATGATGATCTAGTTAAGCCTTAGAGGCCTAGAGTTATAAGTTTGAATCTGCGTAGTTGAGGGTTCTTGGTTGCGTTTTGCTTAAATGTTCTTGGTTGCATTTTAGGTATTGGTTCGTGGTTGCGTTTTGATTATTTTGAATTATTATATTTCTTGCGTTTTGCCTGTTGCGTTTTGCTAGTTTCGATTTGCTTCTTGCGTTTTGGGATAGAATGCATTTTGCTTGACTGCGTTTTGCTTGACTGCATTTTGATTATTTCTTATAAAATATTCATTGCGTTTTGTGCGATTGCGTTTTGCTGATTGTCTGCGTTTTGTGTTGACAAGGAACAAAAACACCTTTTCGGGAGGTCTTGGTTGATCAAAATAAACTAGATGGATCATTGTGTAGTTTTAGTGAGAGAAAGTAGAGAGAGGGGATGAACACAAAAAGATGAAAGATTAGATTAAGGAAAAAAAGAAAATGAACATCCACCCCCTCATGGAGAGCCATGAGGGGTATTTATACTAAAAGAAAAAGCTAACTATTCCTAGTTAACATAAAAGACCCCTGCGTGACACGCAGTGTCCAAAACTAGTCCAATTCACGTGTAAGACGCCAGCTTCACTAAAAGTGAGGCTAACAATCTCCCTCCAAGATGGCGTCACACGTGAATTGGTTACAATGTTCCCTACAAGCAAAAATAAAGAAAAATGATGAGAATGAAGTCCAGTATTCCTTGAGAATATCTTTGACGATCTACTTGAATACTCCAGCTTTATTTCTTCAGCTTGTAGACGAACGAAATGCTGAGGATGACATAGAAGTTTTCTCTACCGAACCCGGTTTTGATTGGATTTTTGCACATAACTTCCTGACATGACTTCAAAAACTTTCTTCATACGCTTCTGGTCATCACGAAGTTTCTGAATTAGTTGCATGTCTTGAGAACCCTATAGGAAAAAGCAATTGAAATTTGGAAGTTGAAAGGTCGCAAGTAATCCAAACTATAAGGTATGCGGTGGACATTCTGAAGCACACCAACTTCTTCAGAGCTTTCACTGCTTCCTTGATAATTCCATCAATCTATATTCAGCAGTTTTGGGACACTGTTCGATATGACAATAAAACCGGGAGTTACAGCTGTCAACTAGATAATCAATGGTTCAATCCCACCAAAGATACACTCAAAGACGCACTTTAAATCACACCAGTCGACACCAACAATGCATTTTCTTCCCCACCAACTCCTGATGCTCTTATCAAGTTTGTCAACGATCTGGGTTATCCAAGAGTTGTCAGAACCTTATCAGATGTCGTGACTAATGACATGTTTCAACCGTGGAGAGCACTCACAACAGTCATCAACTTGTGTCTTACGGGAAAGACTTCAGGGTTTGAAAGACCAAGGGCTCCAGTGTTGCAGATTCTTTAGGGCATCGTCAATCGAGCCCATATCGATTATGCAGAGAGGATGTGGGAAGAATTCACCCAATCCATCCATACTTTCATTGAAGACAAAAAGAATCTAGCACAGCATACTCAGGGAAAGAAGAAAGCCACCCTTATTGTGATCCTGAGTGTTAGGTTCACCAAGCTGATCGTCTATTACTTACAAAGCAAGCACAAGTTCCACCCGAGACCAGGTTCTCCACTTCATTTGCCTAATGAAGAGCCTGTTCTTGGATATCTCAAGTTTAGTGCTAAGGGAACCAAACGGGAAGTCTTTAGGATGCCTATTCCGAATGAAGTTATCACTGATGACATCGATGTGAACCAATACTACAATGCCCTATCTGGAGAAAGTAGCTAAGCATCAAAGATATCTTACTGGTGAAGAAGTTAGTGATCCTGACTCTCCTGCTCCTAAACCTGCTAAGGCTACCAAACCCAAAGCATCCAAGCAATCTAAGCCCTTAGCACCTAAAGCAGCAACCAAGAAACCTAAACCTGCACCTGCCAAGCCTCAAGAAAAGAAACGAAAGCTAGTTACGGAGACATCTGAGGCACCATCTCCAGCCAAATGATCCAAAGCTGGTAAGGTGGTGAAGAAGCGAATGAAAAAGAGCTCTCTTCAGTTGGTTGATGAAGGTGTTGATGAAGGAGTTCCAGATAAGGAACCATTGTATGGTGATGAAGAGGCTGATATGCAAAGGGCAATTTGAAGTAAAGCATAAAGTAAGTCCATGTGCGCAACGGGTCCACTTCCTCTGTATGGTTCAGAACCTAACTCTGGAAATTTTCAACCACCTTCCATGGGTTTGTTCAAGGTAAGGGGAAAGAGAAAGTCAGGGTTGAACAAGCTGCGCAAGTTTTACTTAACCTTCAGACTCCAAAGAAAAAGAGCCCTGCAGATCAGTACATCTTTCAGAGGAGCACTTCTACACAAACTGAACCCACTGGTCATGATGAATCTTCTTCATTATACGCTGAACTTGGGCTGACAGATAGTTAGACGGATTCTGATGAAGAAGTACCGGGGATTGTTGCTAGAGTTCAAGATGAAGGCCAGGCTGGACCAAACCCTGGTGAACATGATGAAGGCCAGGCTAGACCAAACCTTGGTGATGCTGAAGCATCTCAACCTCCATCAAGTCATGTTGTTCATGCTGGACCAAACCTTGAACACATGGATCTTGAAGCCTCTGATACTTCAATTCAACCAAACCCAAAGCAAATGGATGAAGAATTCACTACAACGGCCTATCCAAATGTTCAGGAGAACCTTAAACTCCCAACTAAAGGTGAAGTAAGACTTGAGGAATCTACGAGCTCAGCTAGAACCCTGTCTTCTCTACAAAATCTTGACAAGGAACTCAGCTTCGTCGATCAGTTCCTTGTGGAGAAGTTACAGGAAGACGAACCTGAGAAAACCAATACTGAATCGGAGGTTCAGTCAATGGTCACTGTTCCCATTCATCAGGACACCTCTTCTGTCCCTCTAATGACCACCCCAATTATTGATCTCATAATCTCTCAACCTGTCCCCACAGCGGTTCAAGCACCACTACCAACATTAACAGCAACTGCAACCGCAACAACAACAACGACAACAACAACTCTTCCACCAATACCACCTTAACCACAACAAGGCTCCTCGGATTCGATCTTAATCAAGCGCATTGGTGAACTTGAACAACATATGGCAGATATGGTGGAGGCAAACCAAGCCCTGGAGGAAAGATTAGACAAACAAGGGAACAGGCTGTACAATTTGGAGAATCATGATATTCCTTATAACATGAGCAAAGCAGTGGACGAAATCATCACTGATGTTGTTGACTGGGCTATTTAAGCTCCTCTCAGGGATCGCTTTAAAGACTTTCCAGAAGCCGACATGAAAGAGATTCTTCACCACCGCATGTGGGAATCCAATTCCTACCAAGCTCATGAAGATCACAAAATGCTGTACGAAGCTCTGGAGAAGTCAATGGCCCGTGATCACACTGACCAGCTCCTAACTTATTTGGCTGAAGTACGAAGAAAGAAGAAAAAGAGACATGCTTCACCGAAAACACCACCTGGGTCTCCACCTCATCAGCCACCTCCTCCTCCGCCACCAGCAGGTTCATCTGGAACTCCAGGAGCTTCTGGAGCTTCTGGATCGTCTCAATTGCCTCCTCCCCCTCCACCTCTATCCACCCACCAGAGTGATCAGTCTACAAGCACCGCTGCTCCAAGCTCTTCAAAGACAACTGCTTCAGCTGAATATACGGCTTGGATGACTACTAACACAAGACTCAAGCCATCTGTCTTATCAATTCTTGAAGAGCTATATATGGATGATGATACGAATCTCGACGAACATGTACAGTCATTTGGTGATGAAGACATCGGCCATGATCACATTCCCACGGTAAACTTAAGGCAGAATTGGTGGAAGCCACTCACTGAAGACAGACCTGCTACACCAGAACCTGCCTGGTCCATCCCCTCATCTGATCTGCCTGTCCCAGTGAACAACTGGGCATCTGCTCTTGCGTCCACCTATGCACCTCCTCTAGAGAACTCGTTACTTGCGCAGACTGGTGACATGGCAATCTTTATAGACTGGTTCTGCAAAAAGCAAGGGATCACTGAACTTAAACAACTAGACCTGGAAGGCCCTGTATATGAAATTGTCAAAGTCTTCGATCCTAATGTGATTCGTCTTCGGTACCAAATGGAAGAATGCTATAAACTACTAACCGATCAAGTGGACGAGTCAATCCTCAGGTATAATGTCAGCAAATCTCTACCACTGGGTGGTCCACCAGGTCAAGTCACGATTCAATCAGACTTCTTCTTTAACAAAGACTTAGAGTATCTACGATACAGTCATAAGAGTGGTAGGCCTGCATTGTCCATCTTGAAGATGAAGGCGACCTATTATCCTGATGTTGGCTTAGAGCAAATGGTACCCGATCAGATGTGGATTGAAGAGGAATGTAAGTATGACATCTCTGCTATGTATGGTATTTCTCACTGGTGGTTCCAAAGACAATGACTTTACATTGACAGACACGCATCTGAGGGTGATCGCAGAGCTGTTAGACACAAAAGCGCTTTTAATGTTTGTCATAATTAAAGTCTTCTCCTTATATGGGTACGATTACATGAAGAAGATCGTTCTTCGTAGAGCTGATCTTAAAGAATATACTATTGCAGAAAGGGACTTCAAATATCTGTACCCCAGTAACTTTGAAGACCTGTACTTATTGAATCTTCAAGGTCACCTGGATCCAATCTACCACCCAAGATAAGAATATTTCTCACTACGCTGACCAACTTATGACCAGAAACTTGGTTATACGACAACTGCTAGAAGACTTCACACTGGGATTGAAAGCTACCAAACACAGCTAAACCTCACCAAACCTCGATGGGATGCCACTGGCTTTGAGTTCAAGCACGACTTCATAGTAATTGACTCTCCAAGGACCGTCACATTTAGGGATAAATATGAGGTTCAAATGATCATGCAGTTCAATGAGATCCATAAGTTCAGTGACGACACTCTGCAACAGATTGATGAGGCATTGGACTACCGGGTTAAGGAATTCAAGGTCAACATGATGAATCCGGGCTTGAACACACAGTTTTAGACAAGGAAAGATGTCGACAGGAGCAAGGAGTTCATGTTTGCCATACAAAAACAGCTTAAGACAAGGAGAATCTATCAGAACCTAGAAAGCTTGTATTGGTGGAAGGATAAGAGAGGGAGACTACAGACTGCTGAAGAGAACCGAATGATCACATCATATCGGCAATCAAGGTCCATCTCGTGTGGGGTATTATTATTATATATATTGTAATATGTACATAATAAAGTAGTGATTAAGAAGCACTTTGTATCCGTATACTCAGTTATAATAAGTTCCATTATCGACCTGTATAAATCAGACACAGTTTCTCCCAAATTTTCCCAACTTAAATCAATTGAGATTCAAAAATCTCAACGGATTTGAAATTTTTGATCGGGGGAGAAAATGTGATTTAATTATGAAAATATGATAAAAATGTGATCTTTTGGACTCAAGTGTAGGCTCTCCCATATGTGCTAAACTCTTTCGAATATCGATGCACATATTAAGGGGGAGCGAATGATGTATGACGGCAAGTGTAGAAATACCAAAGACCGACCCCGTAATTACTTTTTTGGAGTTATAAGGATGGTAAGGTTAGGTAATCATTCTCACAATCCCGCCAGAGACGGAGGGATCTACCCAGGGACAATCCACTAGTTAGTGTAGAAGTCCTTAGGTATGATTAAAAAAAAGGAGTAAAGTGAGAATAAAGGAATAGTGCGGACTGAGATGGAGCTAGTGCTGGAACATACCCAACAAGGTACTAGTAATGAAGTCTCGGTAAGCACTGAAGGGGTTGAAGAATGAAAAAGAAATGTTAAGATAAACGGTGAAAAGAAAGCAGCCCTATATGCTGTCAGAATCACATGGTTGATTGCTGACATTGAAGACAAGTATCATGGACCCAGTGATACGCTGCACAACCCTCCTTAGCCACTCAAGATCCCTCAAAGGAATCTTGTTTCATATCTTACGGAGATCAATACATTTCTATCGTCTCTCTCACTCCGAGTTAGACGATATTGAAAAGGTGGCAGTCTGCTCCAGCCTCCGACTACTAAAACCAAATGTGCACAATAGAGTCTAGAGCCATGAGATCATCCATAAATATCGCTAGGACACTAATACAAACTAAGCATGCTCATCACACATTGTGATAGTATATAAGATCTTAAGAGTCCTACGCATTATCCTCATGGTATTGCCAAAACATCCGAGTGATACAAAAGTACTCACAATGAAGATGGAAATCCTTCTAGAGCCAACATCAAACAAGTTCTAGGTAGGTGACATGTGAGATCCATTATGGGTCAAACTTGTGACAAATGGAAAGCAACAATGGTGCGATTCTTTATGAATCAAACTTATTCCAAACAGTGAATTGACAAATAGTTTTTAGAAAACCTTTTGATGTGCTCAACAATTGATTTTCGAGCACATTGACTGTGTAAATCTTTCAAAACACATGTGTTTCTAATGAAATTTGATTTTGTGCCATAAAATACTCTCGATGTGTCACACAAATACTTTCTCAAGTGACACGTCAAATGATTTTCAAATCAATTTTTCTCTTTAATCGGTAAGATAGTAACTAACCGATTCACTCTTATCGTGTTGTTTGCTTTGAGACATTCCGATAAAGGGAACAGGCAAATATGGTGACTCTGATGGTTGTACATTAGATGATCCAAAACTTATACTGGAAATCCTGTCAAGGAGATTCTTCTTAAGATGAATCTACCTGATCACAGGTCGGTCCTCACAGATCCGGAGGTTTATCCAACCTGATTCGGGCGAATGACAAAGCCATATTTGTTCATAAGCTTTATTGCTAACTATTTTATTACATGCTCAAGTAAAAATGGAAATGGAGATACCTTGTTCTAGTGGAGTCAATTCATAAACCCATGCTCATACTTAATGTTTCTAATCAAAGACGTCATGACAACTGAAAGACCTATAACACAACTTCCGCAACTCTGATGAGTACTATCATGATCCAGAAAAGTGTGAGCATGCCAGTCCGAAGGTTACAACATCACATGGAGGAAACACTACCATAGGGATGATTTGGAGATGTACTGTGGCTGATGATCTCAAAGAATGCTCAAAGATCACACAAGTCTAAGGAACAAAGCTCAAGGATCACTACATAATGTACAAAGAACTCAAAGAATGAAGAATCAAAGACTACGAGCTAAAGCCAGAAGGTCAAGACTTAGAATGCTAGAATTCAAATTGTATTTTCAGGGGTGACCTCCCTTAGGGGGAGATTGTTAGGTTTAAGAAAAAGACTCGGTCACCCCGTGTATTGTCTAGAATAGCATAGCTCGTAGTTTAATCGTAAGCATATGACTCATGGTATTGGGCCGGGTCTTTTACCCACTTGTAAGCCCATACCATAGCCCATTAGGGCATCCAAACACATGTATTTATACCCCTTTCCAGCCATGGGAAGGGGTTGGTTGTTCAATTCATATTACACACACTTAAGGTGTTTTCTCTCACTAGCATATTCACTTTCTCTCTCTACAAGAAATCGGCCAACCCATCATCTCTTGATTGTGTTATGATATCCAATATACTACAATTGGTATCAGAGCTCATAGGATGATTAGCTAGATTATGTGTGCGTTTTCTCTTGGAAGATTTGATCAAAAATTTGGTTTTTGAAGGTTTATGGTTTTCTCATTGGCTTTATTTGATTCTTACATTTGTGGTGTTAAAGTTAGTATTTTTAGTGTAGTTTTAACCTTCTAGTACCAAGTTGTGCAAGAAAATCCAAGCTCAAATGTTCAAAAGGGTGATTTTTGGTGATTTGAAGCTTTTCTGGAAACTGCGTTTTATCTCCCTGGAAGACGTTTCTTAGTTGCGTTTTGTCTCTGCGTTTTGTCAGAGAATAGTACACTGTGGTTTGTCCTCTAGTGTGGTACATCAGTTGCATTTTGTCAGTTGCGTTTTGTGTACTGCATTTTGGTTATTTCTTCAAGTTGCGTTTTGTATGTTGCGTTTTGTCTCAAGTTGAAGACCCTGATTGCGTTTTGGTGGAAAGAATCTCTGGCAAAAAATTTTCTTCATTGCATTTTGTCTTTGCTTCTTAACTACATTTTGTCTAGGACACCTCACTGAGTTTTGTCTAATCCTCAACATTGAGACTTGTCTAAAATTCTTGACTGAGACTTGTGTAGATTTCCTGACTAAGACTTGTGTATTGCATTTCGTAAACTTAATTAAACCAAACCAAATCACAAACAAACAACATATCACCTATATCAACAAACAATCATCACTTTTAACATACAACCACTAATCATTGTACCGATCCAAAGTTTATCATAATACAATCAATCAAACATTCATGTCTAGTAATTCAAATGATATTCAAGCGGCCGGTTCTGATACCCGCCCTCCTATGCTCGATAGGTCTGATTACGAATCATGGTCGCAACGAATCCGATTGTACTGTAGAGGAAAGGAAAATGGATTGCAAATTCTTCAGTCGATTGATCAAGGGCCATTTGAGCTTGGAACCACAAGGGATGCACTCGGAACTACCCCTGAGGGAGGTGTCCTTCTTGGACCAGAAAGGCCTCATACATATATGAGGATCTCAGTGACACGGAGAAGAAACGATATGATGCAGATGTCCGTGCCACCAATATTGTGCTTCAAGGATTATCTACAAGCTCATCAATCACAACATTAAAGCAAAATCAATTTGGGACAACGTCAAAATGCTTCTTGCAGGTTCTGAGCTCACAAAAGAAGACATAGAATCTCAGTTGTACGATGAGTTTGAGAGGTTCAAGATGCTTCTAGGTGAAAACATCAATGAGTACTATGTTCGCTTTCACAAGCTGGTCAACGATATACGGAATATCAGAATGACAATGCCTAACATTCAACTGAACTCCAAGTTTGTGAACAATATGTCACCTGAATAGGATAGGTTCGTGACAGCCGTTAAACTCAACAAAGATCTGAAAGAGACAAATCACGAATAGCTGTACGCATACTTAAAACAACATGAGAAGCATGCTGCACAAGATCGACTGATTATTAAAAGAATCACTCTAACCACTAATGATTAAGTTGCATTTGTATCAACTGTTCAACCCTATGCCCAATCATCACATGTCCAGTCTCATCAATATTCTTCTTTATCAGCAGCACTCTAATCACCACACATTCAACCACTTCAGCATCCATAATTTCTTGAAACATCACAAATTGATTCTGGACACACCTAAAGTGATGAAATACTTGACAACCTCACCAAACAAATGGCACTCCTTGCCCAATCCTTTAGAGCAACACTTCCTCAGACAAACAATCAACTTTGAACCTCGTCTAACACCCGTAATCAAGTAACAGTTCAGGATGGAAGGATCGTGGTTCAAAATGTTCAAGGGCGACAAAATGTTCAAGGGTGTAAAGAAAGAAGCCCTCCATACACTTTTGATGCAGATGTGGATAATCAACTAGTCCAAGACTTAGCTCTGAATGAGGACAACATTTTTCAGGCAGATGAATGTGACGCTTTCGATTCAGATGTTGATGATGAACCGACTGCTCAGTCTATATTCATGGCCAATTTGTCTTTAGCCGGGCCAGCCAATCAGATGTTGCTAAGATGCAAGCTCAAGAGAAGGTGCATGCTAGATAAGAAGAACTAACTCTTCTGGCTGGATGAACAAAACTAACACTTTTGATGCAATTGTGGATAATCCCAAGTGCCTAGACTTAGCGCATGAATGAGGACAACATTTTAGCAGATAAATGATGAACGCTTTCGATTCAGATGTTGATGATGAACCGACTGCTTAGTCTATATTTATGGCCAATTTGTCCTCAGCCGGCCTGCCAATCACAAGCTGTCCAATCTAATGCATCACTAACTGAGGTACATATGGAAAATGCTATTGATCATAGTGTTACTAATCAGGACAGACATGAGATTCATAATGAAGTACAACAGGCAAATGTTATTGACTTAACTACTGTCGATATGGGTAATAGTAATGTTATTCCATATGAACAATATTTGTCGGTCAATAATGTTTCTGTTGTACCAAGTTGTGCATCTTCTGCTCTAAATAATGCATGTGTGTTGTTTAATAATGATGCGTACATTCCTCATGACCCTATAGCCACTGAACTTAAGATATATGAGGAACAAGTTGCTATTTATGAACAACGTGCTAAGTTTGAACGGAATGAATGTGAACAGAGAATGGATGAACAAATGCGTACGCTTATTCAAAATCGTAATAAAACGGAA